>JABLTG010000043.1:0-116451 GCA_016618085.1 Neovahlkampfia damariscottae
CATCAACAATAGAAGTGATAAAAAAGAGAAAACTTGAAGAAACAAAAGAAACAGGAAATATGAAATCAACATATAAACAAGGAAAAGATTCGTATCCTTTTTGGTGGACTAAAGAAAAAGAAGACATTGCTACAAGTGAAAAGTATACCTCCAAGTTCTTCTTCAGTTGACAAGAATATTTGTTGGACAAAAAAGTTGGTAGAACAATCTTCATTAACAGAAGGTGTTTTATTTTCATCAAAGATGTTCCAAAAGAAAACAAACAAATTTCACATAAAACTGGTTTATCAAAAAAACAACTTGATACAGATGAAATTATTCGATCAAGAAAAATTCTTTTAAAACCAACAAGTGAACAAAAGAAAAAAATACAAGAATGGATGAGAATTACTCGATTCGTTTATAATTTAACTCATCATTTTGTTGAAGATCTTGGATATGATGCAAATTTTATGTTATTGAAAAACATTATTTTAAATGCAGATAAGAATCCAGAATCTTCAAAATACCCTTGGTTGTTCAATAGAAAATTGAAAAAAATACCACGAGATGCTTTAAATTATGCTATTCAGCAATATGTCTGTAATGTTCACAGTTCAACGGAAATGCTGAAAGAAAAACAAAAGAAAACAAACAAAAAAATCAAATTAGAAGCAAACATGAAAAAAAGAAATGAAAAAATGTCTCAAAGTGTTGGAATACCAGTCAATGGTGGTAAACCAAGTATTAAATGGAATGAAGAAGGATTTTTTCTTTTGGCCATCTTATAAACTTGGAGCATTAAAAACTGCTCAAAAAGATTCTGTTCAAGTACATGAAGTTTCAGAACATTATACCAGTTGTACATGTGGATCATGTGGAAAAATAGATTGGAAACTTAGAAAAAAAGATTATTTCAATTGTAAATATTTAAGATAGCGGAGAAAATCCAGAAGATGAAAAAATGACTGAAAGATTGATCTCAAATGTTAATAAATTAATTGATGAAGTTGAATGGACTGCAAATGCTTTTAAAAATCATAAAGAAAAAGTAGGTGTACCAAAATAATCTATATAACAAGTTATTTTTTAAATAAAATTTTTTAATTCAAATTCTTGACTTTTGGCATTTTTATGACATGTTGAAAAATTACTGAATAAAATTTGAAAAAGTTTGGTATTCTTTATTTAATACAAAGATATTTTGAATTCTACAATGATTGAAATTCTTCATTTCAGTTATTCTTCTTCTATCAAAAAGGCGTCTTTTGGTATATTCGGATTGGTTGATTTTTCATCAATCAATTCGGTCACCAATTGATTCAAGTTTTCAATCATTTTTTTCTGTTGTTCTATTTGATCCTTCATTCCATCAATTTCACTTTCAAAATTTAATTTCATTTCTTTGAGTTCAATAAAAAAACTTAGGGAGTTCATTTCAACATTTGATTCTCCTAATGAAAAGTATTCCGACAATACCTTCATATTTTCTTCAATTTCCGGAAATATTTCATCGAAATCAAAATTTTCAATTTTTTTTTCTTTAATTTCTTTGATAATCGTGGTGTTGAAATTTTTAATTACTTTCATTGGATCATAACGAACGATTAAATCTAATTCATTCATAAATTCCGATTCCTCTTGAATCCATTGTTTATAAATATCCAAAAATATGTCATTATTTATCTGTTTTCTTCCTCTTCTATTGGTATTCTTCTCTCGAATATTTTTGTAACATTCAAATATGAAATCATCGAGTTCTTGTGATATCATGGAATCTTCGTAATAGAAAGTAAGAGTTTCTACGAATTTTGATGCTTTAATTATATCTCTTGATTTTTGATTCATCCTAATGTGAACAGTTTCATTTGTTGATTTTGTTAAATTTTTTGAAAACATTAAATCCAATGTTCTACATTCATATTTACCTATTTTATAACTTTCATATTGATTTTTGAACTTTAAAAACAATTCTTTTTGTTCTTCATATTTTTTGTTGTGAATTTTTTTGAAATAACTTCTTGGATTTTTAATGTAAATTAGAAACAGATCAATGATCTAAAATTGATGTTAGAAGATTTAAATGATAATTTACTTCCTTAAAATGAATTAAAAATTTGTATTTTTGATACATCCTAAAAATTAAAAGTGAATTAAATTCAAACGAAAGAAGTGAAGAAGTCTTCAGGTTTTGCTTCCTAAAAAATTGTCAGCTTTTGTTATGGTGAAGTTACAAAAGATACCACTGGTGAATCTTCACCAGAACTCCAGTCTTCATCATCAAAAAAATGGTTTGACATTATTTTGAAATGATTGGTTTAAATTTGAATCCCAAAATAGCATAATTTTTTATTTCTAATTTTTTTCTTTCTTCCTAAACTTTGAATAAATTTCAACTTGATTTATATTATCGTTTGATTGGTCTAATTTTTCAGAAATCGATTGGTCAGTTATTTTTAGTCACTTCTCAACGTTCTCCTATATCATGAAGAAAGTTAAAGTACTGATATCAAAAAAGAAGACCATACCACTGACCATAAATCCACAAACAACTTCTTATTTATCTTTAAAACAAACAATTCAAGAATTACGACAGGAAGATTCTAAAACACCAACAGAATTTTTATACCTCAACAAAGAGACAAAAGAATGGACAAAAATAACAACAGAATGGTGTTGGCAAGAATTAATTCAGTCTATGTCACCAAATGATATTTTAGTTATAAAGTTATATAAACCTTCAAAAATTTTACAAATTCAACAACAGTTCAGTTATTCATTTGGAACTGAAAAACAAAAAGGAGTCTCTGGACTTATAGGACAAATGGAAAATGAACTAAGGTATAAAGCATTTCAACAAACGCTTGAAAAACTGAGAGAGCTTGGCTACTCAAACACTGAAAGATGTAAAAAAAAAAAAAAAAATTAACTAGATTAAAACGTAGGTATTTTTTTAATTGTAAAACATTGTAATGATTTTGAACTGATAACTAATGAATACTTGAATAAAAATGATTCAAAAACAAAATTTAACACACTTTTAACACCACAAAGAATTTTAAATTTCGATAATCACTGGATAAAAGAAGAAGAGAGAAAGGAAAATGTAAATACAACTTTATCAGATATACAAACTGAAAATATTGTTAAAAACAAAATTCAGCTGTATTCAGAAACTTCAGAACCAAAATTTTTTATGAAATTTTTTGCTGAACAAATTGATTCAACAAAAAGGGATTCACTAGCTGAAAAGGTTCAACAACTAAAGAATATTGGTTTTTCAGATGAGCATTTGTCTTTGTATTTTTTATTAAAAAGGAATGAAGATGTTCAATCAACTGCTATGGATTTAAAAAAAATACAACAACCAAAATAAAAGTTTATAATGAAAAAACAAATATTTTGTTTATTTTGGTATTAAACCGGAAACTCGGAAAATTATTTAAAAATGGCGATAATTGGACAACCCCGAAAACCAATCAAAAGTTACTTTTATTTTTGAAGACAAAGTTGAAAGAATGAGTGCACAACAATTTTGTACAGGTAATGGAAGAGTCATGATGCCAGGATTTCAATTCGCTGCGAATGGAGGACCTTGTATTTTGTTCTTATTTTCTGGATGGAATGTAAACACAGCTGTTAAATACGCTATGGTGATGGTAGCATGTTTCGTTATGGGTTTAAGTAATGAAGGATTATCTTTATTAAGAAGAAGATGCTCAATTTGGTTCAATGGAAAATCAGAACTCTTAAAATCAGTTCCTGCTTTAATTTACGCTGTTCAAATGATGATCGCTTATAGTATGATGTTACTTATTATGACTTACGAAATTGGTGTTTTTATGTGTTTAATTCTTGGATTGGCTTTTGGTAACTTTCTTTTCAGTTTGAAATTTTTACAACCAAAACCATCAAAAGATGAAAAATCAAAAGCAATTTTACCAGGTGGTACAACACCATGTTGTACAGGTAATGAAGCTGATGGATTAATCAACAATCATTTGGAATAAAAAATATCAGATTTTTATTTCATCAAATTTCTATTATCACCAATTACATCAAACAAACAAACCACAAATAGGAACGATAAAATTTACTTTCAAATCGCCTTGGTGAAAAATTGAAATGATACTGTTCAAGTTGTGAATATCATGCACCAATTTATTTTCTTTCCATACACCAAACTATTTCGGAAAATGAATTGAAAACAAAAAAATTTAGGTTCCGAATCTCAACATACAGCCTCCACACCTCAGACTCAGCACTGCAATCCTCTGTCCAGTCAAAGTTAACCTAAGTGATTGCTCAATTGCTTGCCTGACACGGTTTCGGTTATTTCAACAAACTAGCTGCACAAATTACTCTGCACGCACCAGCTCGACTACGACTCACGAAGGACAGCGCTATCAACATCAATATCAATGTGGAGAACAGCATGCGTTGAAACAATTCCCAAATCTATTGTCTACACCATATGTCAGTGTTGACAGAAGCCTGACTCGCTTCCAGACAAGAGTTAAAGTAAAATCAACTATATGAACCAAAAAAAAAATTCAAAAAAAAAAATTGTGGTTTTACAAATTTAAAGAGAAACGAAGAAGATACTCTCAAAATAAGAACAACCACACAAAGAAAACTTTAAATTGATTTAATAATTAAAAAAAAAAATTAGTTTATTCTTTTGCACGTTGAATTCTTAAACAAGAGTTTTTCAAAAAAGTACCATTTAATTTCAAAGCGTTTTGAAAAGAATCATTATCTTCAAAAGTAATGAAAGCATAAATTTCCTTTGGACGTGCAAAACGGCCAACTTTTCCACATTGTTCAAAATGTTTCCTTAAATTTTTTGAATCAATTTCTTTTGATAAACCAGAAACAAAAATTTTAAATTGCATTTTTGAAGTATCAATTAATTCAACATAATCACCTTTACAAGCGAATAAGTGATCATTCTTTGTGAGAAAAGTTTTATAAGTCCCGTGATTTTTGACCATTAAATCTTTAAATTTTGAAGGAAGTGAATCAAATAAGTAATTTCTTTGTTCTTTTGTACTTCCTTTTTTAAAATTCTTTTTAAATGCTTCAATGAGTGATTTATTTTCCATATCTCTTTCGTTTTCTTTTTTTTGAGAATTTGGTGATTTTAAAGGTTCAGAATTTGGTGATGTTGATCCTGTATGATTTTTTGGTGATTTTAAACCATTCTTTGGTGATTTTTCAGTCATTTTTGGTGATTTAATAATTTTATCCTCATAAGATTTTGGTGATTTAATTATTTTATCTTCCAAAGAAGATCTTTGTGAATTATTTTTATAAATTCTATCTTGACTCATATTTGGTATTTTTGGAATTATAACAGGTTCAGGTGATCCATAACTTGAATTTCTTTTTGATTCAACTGTCATTTTTGGAGATTTGATTATTCTATCTTCTAAAGATTTTCTATTTTGTGATGATACAATTGTACCTTGTTGATCAAGTGAAGGCATTTTTGTCGGATGTTGTAATATTTCGTTTGCGTCATTATTTAATTCTCTTTGTGAATTTGAAGTAGGTCCGTTCATTAATCCACCATGATTTTGAACAAATGATTCATCAATTTCTAAACTAGCAAAAGAAAGTATATCATCAATTTCCGGTGTTTTTAAATCTGAAATACTTGGTTGTTTTAAATTTGATGGAATCATAACTGAAACAGGTGGCGTATTTAAAAGATTAACAGGTGGTAAATTAACTCCATTTCTACCGTTTAAACCATTACTACTACCATTACCGAGACTACTTGTTATATGTTGTAATTGTGTTTGGTTTTGGTTTGGTTGAGTTTGTTGTAATTGTTTTGGAGTTGATTTTTGTTTTTCTTTTTCTAATTTTTCGTCTACTTCTGTTTCTGTAAAATGTTTTATGAGAATTTCTAAAATCGTTATCGTTGAACTAATCAAAGAAATTTTTTCATGTAACGTAAGTTCATTTTCTAAGCCTTCTTTATGAGAACCAAAGTTTCCCAAGATTCTAACTAATCTGATATGTACGGCTATTCTTTGAAGTTTTGAGTTCTTGAACATTGGTGTGTCGAAAAATAATTCAACTTCTAATAAATTTTTGTTGTCATTGACAAAAGGATTTAAAATCCATTCCGTAAGTTGTCTATATGAAGTACATGAGAATTCATCTTTTTGCAAAAAAGATTCAAGTTTAACGACGGACTCTTTCAAATGTTTTTGGTATATCTGTGAGCAGTTCATATCGAAAAGTGATCGTATAACGTAGTCAGAAAGGTATTTTCTCGAGTCTTTCCTAAAGTTAGCGAAATGGTCCTCCATTATTAGTTTCTAACGAAGTAAAGTTGAAGGTTGTTAGGACCAATCAGATTTAAACAAATCAGGATTCTTAGACCAATCAGATGGATCCCTGATAAAAAAAAAAAAAAATTTTTGTCTTAAAATTCCATTTTATTCAATTTGATAATGATTCATTTTTTGGATTTTTTTTTTGTTTTCTTTTTTTTTTCTTTTTTTATCTTTGGAGCACTTTCTTTATTTGTTTTTGGTTGATTGATGCCCAAGGCAATGTCGTCACCTGTCATTTCGAAATGATTTGGAAATTTAGCTAAGAAATTTTTTAAACTTCCATAATTTTTGATAAGTTCTTGTTGTAAAGTTTTGTCGAAAAAATTGGAAAGTTGACCCTTTTTGGCACTTTTATTTTTGATAATATTTGATACAGCGTCAACGTAATAAGCATCTTCTTTGATGATTGTAGTTGAGTTTTCATCAAATTTTAAACATTGAATTTTTGTTGTTTTTTCTTGACAAGTTGAAGTTTTTTGTGTTTTTTTCAAGCTGACTTTGGTTTCATCTAACACTAATTTTTTGATAGTTTCCACCTTTTCTGTTTGAACGACTTTTTTCTTTTTTGATTTTGGTGATGAAGTTTGATTGATTTCACAAATGTTTGAATTTTGATTTTCAGAAATTTTTTCACTTTTTGAATCTGTAACTACTTCTTTTTGATTGTTTTCAATCACATAATCAATGAGTTTTTCCAAAATGATAATAGTTGAAGTGATAACACTTTGTTGTTCCAATTCTGAGACTGTTCCATTTAAACTATCACCATGTGAGCAATGATTTCCATATTTTCTAACCAATTCCATGTGAAAAATAACTATTTTATGTTTTTCATTTTTTAATTTTTCAGAAAAACAAGTAATTGTATCAGCAAGTGTTTTTTTCTTTTGAAAATAAAAACCTGAAGCAAATATAAGCTCTAATACCTTACGGTAGTTATTTCCATTGAATTCTTGTTCAAGAAAGTTTTCAAGTTGTTCTATAGCTTGGTCAAAGTCAAGACGAGTTTGGTCATGTTGTATCTTGACAAGTGAGCGAATAACTGTTTTAGTGATGAATAATTGTTTTTCTTTGATAAATGATTCCATGCGTTAGTTGTTGAAACTCAAATCCATACGACTATTTATAAACTAAAGTTGGAAATTTCCATGGAAATTTTCCAACTGAAATTTAAGTATTTCACACATCAAAAAATCCAAAGGAAAACTCCAAAATTGAATGTGACGTTGAGTGTTTCTTCATTTTGGTATTTCATCTCTTCTGAACATGCCAAACCAACTGAAAAAAACATCAATCAATCCAACCAATCAAAGAGACGAATTTCTTCAACTTTTTTAGAATTTGTTTTAGAATTTGTGAATTTTTTGATTTAGTTCTTCATTTCTGAAATGAACTTTCAGTTTTTATTGGTTCATCCTTCATCCAAAAAAAAAAAGAAATGTCCATCAAGTTACCAGTGTTGAATTTTGTCAAAACACAATACCCAAAAAATACCTTCAAAAATGTCAAAATTTTAGCTTGCCAACATATTTTAGATACAACTCACAGTTTATTTGATACAATGGTTGAAATGGGTTTAAAGAAAGAAAACACATTTTTGTTGGGAAAATGTTATTCAACATCACCAATATCATTTAAAAAAATGATTAATGAAGGCTATAATGTTGATTATAATTCATTTCGATACAATTCACATGAACCTTTTGATGAAACTTATCAACGAAATATTGAACAATTTTTAACAAAGAATATGACAGGAGATAAAGAAGAGAAAATTATTTTACTCGATGATGGTGGTGGTTTGGTATCAGTATTTAATCAATTTTACTCAAATTTGTCCTCAAATGTTTCATGTGTGGAACAAACATCATCAGGATTCAATAGATTGAAGAATGAATCATTTTCATTTCCAATTATGAATATAGCAAGATCACATGGGAAATTGGTTTATGAGACACCATTTATTGTTGACAGTATCATCGAATCTCAACAATTTTTCCTTCAAAAAAGACGAGATTTGAATCCGAAAAATATCTTGATACTTGGGGATGGTGTTATTGGGAAGTCTTTGAGTATGAAAACTTGAACATTAATAGTTATTTAGAAACCAAAATGGAGCAAAATTTCAATATTCAAATTTTTGGAATTCGTTCAAATGTCGCTGAAATTGAAGATAAAATAAATTGGAATGATTTTGACATCATCATTGGAGCAACAGGATTTAATATTTTCAAAAATTTTGATTTTAAAAAGTTGAAGAAATCATCAATAATTTATTCTGTATCATCGTCAGATCGTGAATTAAACGCTATTGAATTGAGAAAACAAATTGAAATGACAACGAATTGCAGAAAAGACTTAGAAATCAATGGAATAAATCTAGTATACAACGGATTTCCAATGAATTTTTCTTCTTCAGAACATACAGAAATGTGTGTCTCAGCTCAAAGAATGCAGATAACAATGGGATTGTTATTGGCAGGATGTTGCCAATCCCTTTCTGAAACCAGAACTGGATTTGTTGATTTGGAAATGGATTTGCAAAAAGATATTATTGAACAATATATTAAAGCTGAAAAATAAACATTAATTCTTTCACAAAGGAAATATTTTTTTGACCAATCGTTTTCAAGATCAGCAAGATCAAGAACAAACAACCAGGATCATTATGATTTTCATTGTCTTTCTACCACTCATCCTTTATGGTTTTTTATTGCTAGCATTTACAAGTTGTCTTTTTGTTTGCGTTTGATTGAAAAAACAACAACCATAAAATAAATTTCTCTATTGAAGAATTTCCAATTTATTCTTGATCATATTCTCTTTAGAGGATAAATTCCGAACAATAGTCCAAGTTTTTTTAGGATCCATTTTTATTTTAATGTTCATTTCTTCATCAATTTCACATTGAGAAAGACCAACAAAATATTCACTCTCTGTAACACAAAGACACCAATATTTTATCGACAACAGCTCTTTTTCATCATGGGAATTGAATATAGATTCATAAATTGGAGAATGGTAATTATATTTAATTTTCTTTGATGCATTCAAAATAGATATTTGTTCATTTCCAAATCCACATCTGAAGAAGAAATAATCAATGGAAAAAATTTTTAAAGATTTCCATTTTGAATAGTTACTTTGATAAAAGATACAGTGATTTCTATATTTCTTTTGAAAAATGCAGTTTTCAAAGAATTTTTTCATGAGTTCGATTCTTTCTTTGACTTTTAGATCTTTCCAGTTGATCAATGAAAGAAATTGTGTAATGTCAAGTGAAACTTCTTTGTTAGTCATGAATGGTAGATATGATATTTTCTTCAGAGTTTTTTTTTCATATTGCTCCAATGTGAGCAAGTTCAAATTTCCGAAAATTTTCAACTTTTTAATTTTCAGGTTTTCATCAATTTTCAAGTTTAAAATTTCATCAATTACTGTTTCCAACGTTGAAACACAGTAGCCTGTTTAATATTTTTAGTTTTTTATTTTTTTGTTGCCTTCAATTCCTTTAGAATTAATTTCATTCAAATTGTCTTTCAGGTAATTAAAAATTGAAATCAAATTCAATGGTAATGATTTTATAACACAAAATATCAATATTGGTATCATTTCATCGGTTGAAAGTAAAATTTCTTCTTTTAAGGTATTGGAAACAACGCTTGAAATTTCTGCAATAGATGATGATATCAGATCTATTTTTTCATCAAAACTAGTAGGAAAGTCAAGTTCTTTCAATTTCACAATTAAAACTGAAAAATCAGCTGATAAAAATTGGTCATTGACATTAAAATCTTCCAATGAAATCTCATGCAATAAATTAACTTTTTCACACATCTCATAAAACTTCAAATCTTCTTTTGCAAACAATTTTTGACAATTCAGGAATGTCTTGTAATAAAATCCTTTCGATAATATAAATTCTTTCATTTCCATTTTTAAAGAAAAAATAAAAATTTCAGAATCAATGTGCCAATGCTTTTCCAATAAAATGGAAGTAAAAATGTCAATAAATTCATCAATGATTTCATTGATATCCGGAAAATCATTCTGATTTCCGTCTAAATATAAAAAACAATTCAACAAAAAAAAATGTTTGAGGTGATGAAATTCGAGCATTCGCGAGATAAATCTTGAAATCAAAATTCCAATCGAGTGATGAAATGAAATTAGTGATTTCAGATATAGTTTGATTAATTTCTCTTCTTGAGAATCTTTTAATTTTTGAATCATTTGTGAGTCATTTTCTTCTTCAAAATAATCAAAATTTACTTCGACAAAGTTATGCCATCTATTATCTTCTTTATCAAAATAATTGTGATTTAATAATTCAGAATAGTTTGAAATGGCTCTTTTTCTCTCTGTATATTGACTTTTTACTTTTTCTTTTCTCGATGAATCCAATTTATCACCTTCTTCATCAAAAGAATCCAATGGTGTCAATGAGCTATAGCCATTTGTAAGTCGATTAACAATCGTTTCATCATTTAGTTTCAAAGACATATCATGAATTATATACTCTTCTGCTTCTTTTAGGTGTTGTATTGATTGCTTAATTTTTTCCAAAATTTCCTTGGTTTCATATTTCATGACATTCTTCTCCAAATGTGGTTTTAAATCCTTTATTGCATCCAAAGATTTCATATTAAAGTTTTTTCTATGACATTGTAAATTTTCTCTAGACAACATGTTAATAGTGTGTATAGTCAATCCATTTTCTTGATTTTGCAATTGAAGCAATAAATTCATATTCAGGTAACCCAAATCACCAACCAAAAAGTTATGATGGACTAAAAGAACAGCTTGAAGAGGATCAATCGAACATTTAGAAACCCATTTTACAACGTTTTTTTTAAAAGGATCTTCTTCGGCCAAATAGAATAATTTGTCTTTCAACTTGACTATTTTTTGTTCATTTTTCAACTGAATTTTGACTTTTGTGTCTAAATTGTCATAATTTGACATTACACACTCTTTTGTTGGAAACTCAACAAAAATACACCAATGAAAAATGTTTAGAGTTTCCAATGAACAGATTTTATTAAAATGGAGAACAAATATTTTGTTTTTCTTTTTTATTGCTTTTTACACCTTTTACAATATTGTATGCAAAATCTGAAGCAAGATCTCTGACCACTGAGCCTCCAACCTCATTTCTTTCATTATCAGTGTCATGCAACGATAATTTACATTGATAAGCTTTGATATCAGACCCCTCTGTTCTTTTATTGATGACCCATTCTTTGATTTTGACTGTATCTACATATCTATCGATAGTATCACCAGCTGCAATTAAAAGAGTTGGAACTGAAGATGAGAAGCGTTGATTTCTTGATAATAATGCATTAGTAACAATGAATCCAGCGAAAATTGGGACATCAAATGGGCCTCGTGGTTTGATTGGACCTCTGTCTAAATAATTAATCAAGGAAAATTAAAAAAGTTACAAGGTGGGTTTGGATTTGATGTTAATGTTCTAACAGTTATTCTTCCATTTTCTCCAACAATTGTTCGAACAGCAACTCCAGGAGTGAATAAAATACTGCCTTTGATTTTTCTTTTTAATGTTGAAAGTTCTTGAATTATTCTGGTGACAATGAGACCTCCAGTTGACTAGTAAAAGAATATAAATTTGAATTAGAATATTACCCAGCCAGCCAACAACAAAGGACGGTTTGGATCTTCCATTGTTTCTTTTTCAACTTCTGAAGCTAATCCAGCGAGTCTTGTGAAAGGATAAAGATTTATATGAGCTCCTGTAGTTTCTCCATGTGATGGTAGATCAAATCCAAAAATTCTGAATCCTTTTTTTGCCCATTCTGTCCACAACTTGAATGTAAAAAAAAAAAATTATTTACAGGTACATGGTTGTCAACTCTATCTCCAAGTCCATGAAAATAAAAAATGTCACCAATTTTTTCAGCTGATGGGTTTAAAGTGAAAATTCTGACAGTTGAACCTTCATACTTTATTTTTTTTGTGTTGAATGTTGAATTGAAACTCAGTACGGTTGATAATATACAGAGTAAAACCAATGCGGTACAAACAAACTTCATCTGTAACGATAAATCAACCAAGTGGCAGATGATTGGTGATTCGTGATTATCCAATTGAATTTAGAATCATTTCGCATCAAAGAAAAATATTTATTGTCTCATTAATTTCTTAAGCAAGTTTGATAATGAGATCTGTATTTGCAACATTTCCATGGATTTCCAATCTGTGAAATGATTTCATTGCATCAATTTCTTTTGGTAATTTTTCAAAAATTTTTTCAGGTGAAAACACTGGCATTTTTGGTGTTGATTCACCTCCATTGACAGTATTAACGGAATAAATATTATGATCCCAACCAGCAAAATCTGTAATTTCTTCTTCTTTTTCATCATATTTTCCGAGTTCTCCTTGAAAAAATGCAAGTTTTTTACAACTCATTTTTTTTTGATTTTTGTCACCATGTTCATGTCTTGTTGGAACATATAATTGATTTTTTCCGATAATTGAATGTTCAAAAGCTATAGCATGCTCATCTTTGACAGTTGAGTCAAATAAACAAATTGCAAAAGCAAATCCTTTTGAATAATGTTTTGAAAGTAATTCATGAATATCTTTTGGTAATGTGAAAACACTTGGATTAATTTTCAATATTTCACCAATATTGTTAGCAACTGAAACTTTGTAACCTCCAACTTGTTGAACTTCAAGAAAGTTGCTTGATCTGGAGCCACTACTTCTCATTGTTGAATCATTGAAAGAATTTTTACAATTCTTAAATAAATCTTTGTATTTGGATAAATCAATTAAATCAAGTTTTTCACCTTCAACTAAAGGAAATGGTAAAATCATAGCATTATTGTTTTTTTCTTTGGCTGTGACAAAATTTTGATAAGCTGTGAATTGTCTTGTTCCATTTTGAGCAGCTGCCACTAGAATGCTTGTACCTGATACTGCTACTTCACCAGAAAAAATGCACATTTTTGATTGGAGAAACAGAAACAAAATGATTGGCTTTTAAAACAATATTTTGGATTTTCTTTTATTTATTTTTAGATTCCAAATTTGGACCGAAAGTCTAGTACTTTGGAGTAAAAAATTCAAAAAAACAGAATTTATTCTACACTCAAAAATAACCATCAAAACTTTGATTTGACAACCCAACACCAAAGAAATCATCAGAATTTTGGCTTGATGGTGTAGGAGGTGTTCTGTTTGGTGGTTTGCTTGAATCAAAGTTCAAATTTATGGTTTTTGGATTCTTTTGTAATTCTTTGATTTCGAAGTTTAAAATTTCATTTATAGCTGTTTCAAGTGTCGCCATACAATAACCTTCTGATCCTTTGATTGTATCATCATCCATAAAATCAATCAAAAACATTAAAATGGAATACATTGAAGAGATTTTTGATTGTATTAACGAATAAATAAAAATTGGAAGCATATCTTCTGCACCTAATATCAAATCTTCTTTTTTATAAAGTTTTGAACCTTTATAGTAATCAACAACGCTCAATGAAATTTCTGAAATTGATTTTGAAATAATATCAATTTTGTCATCACAACTTGATGGATAATTCATTTTTTTTAAAAGATCAATAACTTTAGAGTATGGATGTAATTGATTTTTCAAAAGAAATTTTGAGCTCACTTCTAATTCAATCAATGAAATATCTTTCAATTTTTCACATTTTTGAATGAACCTTAAATCATGACTTGAGTATTTTTTTTGATAATGTGAGATGATTTTATGATAAAGTCCATTCAAAAAAATAGTTTTTTCAATTGAACTTGCTAATGAATCAGCCAATAATTCAGAATCGAATTTCCAATATTTGACAAATAAAATTTCAATAATTTTTTCAATAAAACCATTAACATCCACTAAAATATCTTTATGAGCAATATTTGTATGTGGATTATCTAATTTATGAATTTGAATAAGATATGAATTGAAATTTGAAATTAAATGACCCAAAGGATGTTTTGAAGAAGTCAACATTGAAAGATGTCCATTTATCACTTCTTCTGGATGTTGACTATTTTGTAAGGCTTCAATCCATGTTAAATCTTCATCTAAATTTGTGAATTCATCATAAAAAAATTTTTTTTCAATGAACAAAGACCATTTATCTTCAGTTCTCCAACGAAATGTTTTTGCTTTTTTTCTACGTTCTTCATGTTCTTCATTTTTTCTGATTTTTTCTTGTTCTTCAAGGAATTTTTTGTATGATGATTCTACTTGTTTTTGAATTGCTAAATTTTCTAAATATCGTTTTTGAAGTTGAAAAGTTGATTTTGTATCTGAACTTGAAATCATGTGACTTAATTTTTGATTTTCCAATGCATAAATATCATTTGTCTTATAATTTGGTTTATTTGTATCAATTGACATTTGATATTGTCTATTTTTTGAAGGATTTGTTGGATTGGAACTGTTAACAGGTGGTGGAAATGATTTTGTCATATTTGGATTTGGTATTGATTTTGAAGTTGTTCTTGGTGGTACATTCGGTGTTATTGGATTTGTAGTTGAAATAACAGATGGTGATTTTGGTTTTGGTATTTGATATTTTCTTGGAAAACCTCCTGTTTCACCTGAATTATTTGAATCAGTTTTAACTTGTTGTTGTGATGATGATGATGGTTTTTTGGAAATCATTTCTTGTAGTTTTTTATCATCATTATGTCCACAAATAGGTGAATTTGTTGTATTTGAGTTGAATGAATTCCTGTGGTTTTTATAAAGATGTTCTGCACGATTAAGTGATTCGTTGGCACATTTAAAAAGTTTTAGAACTTCTGCTTCTGGAGCATTTAGAGCTTTCAGATGAAGATGTTTTGATGCGTTTTCTACAAATTCTAAATATTCTGTGAAGGCCAACTGACAAAAATTGTTTTAATTTTTTTTTATTTTACTTGATAATTCCTTTTATCGTCATTATTTAAAGCAGAAGTTAATTTTGCGTAACCTTTTTGTTTATTCATCGTCTTAAAAAATTAAAATAATTTTCTCTTCTTTTCAACCAACAAAAATGCTTTGCAATTTCTACCAATAAGAAATGTGAAACAAAATTAGATGTTACAAACGTTTTTGGAATAAATTAGAGAAAGATGTCAAACATAGAAAATTTAAATTTATTTGCTATACGGTGAACTTTTTATTAGTATAATTTATTTGTTTGGAGCAACAAAGATTAAATATCCCCAGATAACACCCCAAATCCATCCTACACCGACGTAGACAAGAACAAGTTGAGCAACACCAATAACAAATTGTAAAACGTTGAATCCGTTAGGGTCTAAGATAGCAGCTAAACATGTACCACCTCCAGCAGTGAAGATGTTTAAGATAAAGCAGATAAGTGGCATTGAACCTTCAAGTTTTGGTACGTCTAATAAACCCATGTTGTTTGTGTTTTTTTGTTGGTGAAGTGAGAAATTATTGTGATTGGTCTACTACAATTTATTCTTTTTCGTTAACCAATCACCTGCTAGTGGAAAGTTTTTTTCTAACGACTTTTTTTTCAACGTTTAAATTTTTTCATATTTTTTATTTTTTTCAGAAATTTAAGATTACTCTGAACAGGTCACACATTATTTCTACATTTGACTTCCAATTTCAAAAGAAGACAATGTCAAGAAGAATAAACTATCAAAAAGAGAATTCAGTTGAAAAATGAGTTGATCATCACCACGTTATGAAAGATATGAAGATAAAATGAACGGTATCTAATTGATGAGAACAGATTTGGTAAACACATGCTTTGTTTTGTAATCCAAAGATTATTTCACTTGATTTTATTTCAAAATATCACTTCAAACAAACTAAAGATGAAAAAAAAAAAAAAATTTATAAATACAAACCATCAAACAAGTACAATCTTTTTTTTTTCAAAATTTAATATACCTAACATTCTGCATTGGTAATAAATCAAAAATACTACTTAACAAATTTTTCATAAATTTTTCGTTCATGTGTAATTTTGGTTTTACTTTTTCATCAAAATCTAAAATTTTTTCAAATTTCATTTGGAAATAAACCAACTCTAATTCATCATCTTCATGTTCAAAAATCAAAATTAACTTCCATGAAAATTTGAAAAACACTTCATAATCATCTTCAAATAAAACTTTAACTTTTTCAGTGCGTAAATGAGTGATTTCAACTTTTGATTCTTTGGAAACATCAATATCTATTTTCCATGATACATCTGTAAAATTAATATTATGATCTTTAAGTATTCCTTTTAAAAAAATCCAAGGGTATGAAATTAAAGATTGTGTAAAGGAGTTTAATAATACATGACAATTATAATCATCTGATAGATATTTCTGAAGAAAGTTCATTACTGAGTCTGTACTTTCTAAAATTACATTTTGAAAATCTTGTTGAAACAGTTCCGAATTAGGTGGTTCTTTTGTTGAAAATTTTTTCAAAAGGAAATATAAGAGTTGTGGGATTTCTGAGGTAATTCCATCATATTTCGGTATTGTATTGAAGTTGATGTTCTTGATAATTCGAGGTAAGTCTTTGGCTATCACAGGAACCAGTTGAGATTCTTTTAGAGTGTCTGTATAAACACGTACCATTTCTCTGTATTTATCTTCTGTCTCATCTTCCTCTATAGAAGATTCTGTTGCTGACCTAAAAAATTTTAAGTTCTTGAGCATGTAACCGACTGGTCTACTTGTGATTTGTTTATTGGTCAAAAAAATGATTGACTTGTGTTTAAAAGAAAATTTTTTATTGTCCAATTTCAGTATAATTAACAGGAAACAAACCGACTTTACTTTTTAGTTCACCAACCCACCATCCATCCTCTAATAAAGAAAATGTTAAATATAATTTTTTTCAATACCATTCTTCTTCAAAATTTTAATCATTTCACCTTCTTTGAATGATAGTTCACCATCTTCTAAAGCAGTGTAAGCGTATAAAGCTTTTGTTTTTGTTTCTTCGGATAAGAAATTAGCTGGGAATAATCCTTCTTTTGAATCCAAACCAACTAACCACCAATCATCCTCTATGAGTTAAAAATTAGTTTCTTTGTATTATTTTAACATACCGTTCTTTTTATAAACTTTGATGATGTCACCTTCTTTTAAGGAAATTTCAGTTTTATCTTGAGCATCATAATCATAAAGTACAATGGCATCACCAAGTGATTTTTTAGTAACTTTTGGTTCAGGTGATTTTATATTCTGCATTTTTTTTTCTGTTTCTTTTTGTATTCTATGTTTTTTTTTTAGTGTTGAATTTTTTTTTTACTTTTTCGTTTCTTCGTACAACAGAGGATCTGTAATCATTGACATTCTGTGCATCATTTTTGATCTAGAATCCATTTTTCTCAATGGTTTTTCTTCTTCCACTTCTTGTACTTCTTCAACTTGTTGTGGTGTTTCTTGCACTTCTTCAACTTTTTCTTCAACAACAGAAACTCTTTGGAATTGTTTTGATTGTTTTAACATCATCTTTGGATCAAATATCATACCTCCAATCTTTTGTTGATTCATTTGGAATGTACTTAACTTCCTTTCAACTTTTGATTCTTCTTCATTTTTTTGAGGTGGTGATGATTCTGTTGTTGGAGTAGTGTCAACTTTTTTTTCAACTTTTTGGAATTTTGATTGTACTTGAGTAACTGAAGTTGTTGTTTCAACTTTTGTTGGTTTTAAATCATTTGAAGGTCTCGGTGGAGCATTTCCTTTTGATGTGATTGGTTTTGAATCGTTAGAAGGTCTTGGAGGAGCAACACCTTTTGATTTAATATCTTTTTTAACTTCTACTTCTGTTGAATTTAATAACTTCATTTTTCCATCATTTGAAGGTCTTGGAGGAGCTCCACCAGATTTTTTTCTTTCTACTTGAGAATTTGTATCTAAAGGAGGTGGTTTTGAAGAAGGAGGTTTAGCATTTGACTTCCTTTCATCATTTTCATTTTTTAGTGGTGGTTCTGAAGTTGGAGGTTTTGCTTTTGATTTTCTTTCTACTGGGACTATTTCTTGTTTTTTTTCAGTTTTTTTTTTGTCACCACCACTAGGTTTCTTTTTCATTAACTTTTGAAATCTTTCTTTTTTCTTTTCTGTTGCTGAAATTGTTTCTTCTCCAAATGAATGAAAGTTTAAAATTAGTTGACAAACGGAAGATAAAAAACCAGTTTCTTTTTCATTGACAATTGAATCCAAAGCATCACAAGCTTGTTCATAATGTTGGTCTCTGACTGCTTTTAATTCTTCAAGTTTTTCTAAAGCGAATCCTCTTCTTGGGTCATTTTCAGGTAATGTTTCAATATAATTTTCTTGAGCATCAATTTCATCTTGTTTTGCCAAGAAATTCTTTTGTACTTGTGATATACCTTTAAAACTTTCTTCAATCTTTAAATTTGGTTTCACAATTTTGTCAATTTGATTCACCAACATAGCGTGTTGAATTTGTGCCAAAGTTTTCATCATTTCACCCATTTTAATCATAGTTTCACCAACTTCAGACTATAAAAAAAAAACTATTAAATCATCTTTTCTGGTTTACATGATCATCTGTTCCTAAATTGATTAAAACATCACCAAGTTTTTTTTGAGCTTTTTGAGCTTTTTCTGCTTTTTGACAATATAAAACTAAGGTCTCATTGAATTTTGGTACACTTAAAAATTAGTTTTTCATTTTCAAAAAAACCTTGTTTGAAGTTTGATGAACACCTGTCAAAAGGGTTAAGACATTTTGTTTTTTTTTACTTCTTTTTTCTTCATATATTCTTCAGGTAATTCTGAAGATTTGGCTTGTCCAAGTTTTTTATAAAACTTGTGTTTTATTAAGTTGGCGTAAAGCATGGGGCAAACTGTTGTTGAACCAATCAAATTCATGATACTTTTATATGAATTTGAATTTCCATTTTTTGCAATTTTCAAACAAATAAATCGTTATTTGTTCGTTATTTTAACTGATTGGATATTATTTTGATTGGTTTAAAATTGACCATGCAAAACAACCGATTTCTGTTGTTGTTTTTTTTGGTTTTTCTTGTAAATTTTACAGTTCAACAAGAATACTATCCAAACTGGATGGAAGAGGACTACGAAAAAATCAAACATCAAACACTTTTAGGTGAGAAAATAAAATAGAATTAAACAACAAAGATTTGACGTTACCTGGAACACATCAATCTGCTTCATACTATTTAACAGATGAAGTTTCACCACAACTCCCAGAAATTATCAGAAAATTAGCCACTGAATATGGAATTAGTCTTTCAATGTTTTATAAAAAGTGGTCCATAAATCAACTTCGAAATGTCACGCAACAATTTTATTCAGGAATCAGAAAATTTGATATTAGGGTTTGTTCTGATGAAAAAGGAAATTTAAAAAATTGTCATGGATTGTTTGGTTTACCAACTATAGATTTTATATTGCAAATAAAAGACTTTATGAATAAACACAAAAAGGAAATAGCTTTAATTCAAATTTCGGCAGTTGGAGGTCCTGTAAACCATGAAAAATTACTTTCCATGATTAATGAACACCTTGGAAATATTTTAGCTGACAGCTCAAAAGGATATCAAACTATTGAAACAATGATAAAAAAAAATGAAAGGTTAATCATTGTTTACAATGATAATAGATACACTGGAGGGAAAATTTGGAATCAAAAATTTGTTGACTCACATTGGGCCAATACAGATAACGTTGATAAATTGATGGAATTTAACTTAGAAAAGGTACATCAATTTAGTGGATCACCACAAAAGTTTTACATTGGACAATGGCTAACAACACCTCAAGTTGAAAACTTTATCAAGTCTATTTTATTTCATTTGAATTTACCAGGTCAATCAACAGCTTTAGATGGAATTCCGAGATTGATGTTTCCAGTGAATGAAAGGCTGAATGAATTCGTTTTAAAGACTTTGAAATATAGATTGAATGTATTATATGTTGATGTTTCACATGGTGTTGATGTCGTTGCTTTATCAAGATTATTAAACGATAATTGCAATGATGAAAAAAAGTATAGAGGACCAAAAAAAAATGGATGCAGAGATTTGGCTTCCAAAGGGAGATGTAAAAAACCAGATAATTTTATGAAGAAGAATTGTAAAAGAACTTGTTTATTATGCCCAAAAATTAAAGGATTTTCTGGTGACTCTTGCTCCAACAACTCAGAATGTATTTCAAAAAAATGTAAAATTTCCAAAGGATTTTGTTTATCAAACAAACCAAAAAATATTGGAGAAGAATGTGGTACACATTATCAATGTTCCACTGGATATTGCAATCCAATGACTTTAAAATGTCAAGGAAATTTCATTGGTCAACAATGTGACAGTTATCATGATTGCACCAGTAAATCATGCCAATCTGGATATTGTGTAGGTATAAAACTGTATAAATGGGTTGGTTTAGATGTTCTTTGTAATGGATTTCCAGAAAGATGCTTGCTCAATGGATTGTCTTATCATCACTCTTCTTATAGTGAATCTTTATGTGGGACTTCAGAATTCTGTGCCACGGGAAAAAAAGTGTTGTGCTCTAACTTTATTCAAACAGAACTGAAAAACACTTTTTGGCTTCCAAAAGATCCTCAAGATACAGAATGCGATGTTACAGAATCAGATTGTGAAAAAAATAATTCCACATTTGTATTGAAAAGTAGTTGTGGATCAGGTGCTTCAATATGCAAAAGAGGAAAATTCAGAGTTCTTTGTGCAAAGAATTAAACTATTTCATTTTTATTTCATCAATCAGTTTCATCCAAAAATCTATTTGCAAGATCGTTCTTCCAATCATCACAAATTTCTTTGGAATGTCCACTGGAATTACAATATTCACAAATATCTTCCATTGGGGTGAGTGTTCTAAATGCATATATTTCTCTTTCTGGAATCAAATATTTCAAGTTCTTTTGGTTCAAATGTATATAGATTGTATTTTCTGCTTTGTTGAAATAAGAATCATCTGGATTATCATGGGAAGAGAAATCAATGATCATTTTGACGTATCCTTTGATTCCACAGAGCTTAAAATGATTGTTATTTTGTGCATCAAAATTTTTTTCTGAATCCCGAATATCAAATGTGAAAAGAACATCATCTGTTAATAAAATTCCATCTGGTAGTTGTTGTTTCAGAGGATAAACAAGTACTTGACCTTTCAAAAAAGACAAATCAAGATCCTCTGTTTCTGAAAAAACTTCATTTTTGCAATTGAATTTTGATGAAATAAACCAGTAAGGCATTGAATTCAATTGGAAACATGAATCTTTTAGAGGCTTTAAAATGAAAGGAATTTGATCTAATTTTGAATTTTGAAACTTTTTTTTCAATAAATGACGTAGAATCCAATGAATGAAATACTTGCGATCCATAGTGTATGTTTTGCTTCGAAATTTTGCTTCATTTAGTTCATTCAATTGATCTAAAAACTGTTTCAAGTTCAAAGGAAGCTTTTTTTTCTTTCTTCTTGAGAAGGATTTCCAATCCTTTAATGTATGAATTTCATTTTTTTTCAACAAAGAATTGAAACTCTTTGAACGATTGTCATCAAAATTAGATTGAATAAGTTGATTTAAATTGATAGAAGTATCATATTTTCCAAGAATGAGATCTATTCCAAAATTAGAATTGAATGAATGAATGAACCTTCTATTTCTTTTTCAACACCTCCATTGTAGTTTCTGTTCAAAGAATTTGGAATAACTAATTTTTTCCCATGAAAATTTTGATTTCCCTCTCCCAATTTTTTACATAACAATCTTTTCATCTTTCTCTCAGATCAAAAGTAATTTGATTGGATAATTAAAATTGAAAAATTTATTTTGATTCTTTGATTAAGTCATCAACAGCTTTATTTTGATCTCTACCTTCCCAAAATGGTAAAGTAGCTTCTTCACCCATTTTTTCCCATTGATTCCAATGTTCAACAGGAATATTTGTTTCTTCAGGTAAAACTTTTTCTAATTTTTCAACAATTTTACGTACTTCTTTGTGTGCAGTTCCATTTGTTGTAAATTCCATATCATGAGATTTTGACAAATCATAATATTTTTCAGTGACACTTTCCATTGAGTCTATTTCAAAAGGTTCAACTTTTCTTAAGAATTTAGCAGGACTTCCAACCCAAACTTCACCAGCTGGAATTCTTCTTCCAGGTGGAACTACAGCACCAGCACCTACTTGAGCACCATCTTCAACAACAGCACCTTCTAAAATAGTAGCTCCATTACCAATAAGACATTGATGACCAACTCTACATGCATGTAATCTAGCTCCGTGACCTTATTGTAAAAATTAATTTTTTTTTTTTTTTTTCATTCACTTACCAATGGTTGTGTAATTTCCAATAACAACTTCTGGATCAAAATTTCCGATAGTTACTTTATCATCTGTTGTAATCACAGCTCCATCTTGAACGTTTGTATACCCTCCAATTGTAATTTTACTTAAATCTCCTTTGAGAACAGCTCCATACCAAATGGAAGAGAAATTGTTCAAAAGTACGTTTCCTATGACTGTAGCGTTAGGTGCAATGAAGTTTCCAGAGGTCAAAGAGACTTCTCTTTTGTCAAACCAAACTACATTTCGATGAAGATTATCTAAAGAAAAAAATTATTTTTTTTTTTTTTTTTTACATAATTCTTTGAATTGTGAATACATCCATCCTAAAGCTCTTCTTCCTTTTCTACTTTTAATTTCTGATTCTGGAACTGGAATTTCTGTACTTGGATATTCAGCTGGATATTCACTGTGGCTTAGAATTTCGTAATCAGATAAATATTTCAATTTTCCTCTTCTTGAGAAAGCCAAAACTTTGTCTCTATTGACAGAAGACTCATTTCTCACAAAAAGTTTTGCAACTTTCGATTTGGAAGCAAAAGTTTTAAACATTTTTCTGATTGGCTGAAATTGGGCCAACGTTTTTTTAAATTTATTTAAAGTTAATTATTTCTTTTTATTTTCAATTTCTGGCAAAATGAAGTAGACTTGAACTTTTTTACATTTTTATTGGTTGAATGAAAGCGTATGAGAAGTTACTCAGAACATTAGGAGAAACAGATTCAACCATTTTTGATGAATTCCTTTATGAAACTGATAATCCAAAGTCATTTTTAAATCCTTCAAAAATTTTACCTTCCATTGGAACAAGAAAATTCATTTTAAGAACAAAACATTCAACAGATTTATCTCTCGTCAACTTGGCAGAAAAAAGACTCATTTTTCAAAAAAAATATGAATTACCTGAAAATGAAAAAGATTTAAATCATGATTTTATTGAAGAAATTCCTCTCAATTGGGAGTTTTCAAATCAATACATTTCTTCAAGGATCAATAACGAACCATTCAATGAAGAAAATTCAATTTCAAGAGGTCTATTTGATTTTATAAATTCAATTCATGAATTTTCTGAATACGGTTTTGATCCAAGTTTATTGAGCCAATTCTATTTCACTTGCAAAAAGTTATTTGAAAAAAAAAAAGTTAAAAGAAAAAAAGTTTCAGATCTATTAGAAATATTACCAAAAGTTGATCAAGTTATGAAACAAGAAAAAAAAATTCAACTCTTTCAAAAATTTGTTCAAATTCATAAAAAAAAAAAAAAAAGAAAGAAATTAATTGAAATTATGTCAAACTACAATTCATTTATCATTGAAAATCATAAAAGAATCTACAAGAAAGAAGAAGAGAATGATTCTTTTTTTTTTGAAAAATTTAAAGTTGAAACAAAAAAAGACTTACAAAATTACTTTCGGTTTTATTTGCGGAGTAACAAAAGAACATCAACAGAATGGCTTGAAAATGCAGTAAAACATGTTTGGAATACAAAAATACCAAATGATAAATTGAGAATGTCAATAATTGAACAAGTGAAAAATTTAAAAAATCAAACTAAAAATCAAATTTATATTCAAATTATCAGGATGTTTATGGATAATGATGATTTTTTAAATATACAGCAACATATTCAATCGATTTGGATTCAAGAAAATTTTAAAAAAGAAATTGAAAATTTTTACCAATTTTTAAAGTCGATCTCAATTCATCAATGGAAATTAATGAATCCAAATATGATAAAACATTTAATAATTCAACAATTTCAACAATCAGAATTGGAAAATTTGACTAAACATTTGTACATTTTCAATTTGTTTTTACCCTCAAATTTGAAATATAAATTAAAAAAAAGAAGAGCTGTAGAAGATAATTTTTTGAATTTGAGCTTTGAGTTTGATCAAGATAGATTTATTAATAATTCAGTTTTTTCAGAATTAATTCAAGACTGTCAACAAACAAAAGGAATTGAAGAATTATCAAATAATCACATTGTATCATTCATCTTTCAATTTGACATGAAGATTGCAATCAAAATTTTTCCTTCTTTACTTAAACTATTCTTCATTTCAATGAAAAATCTTGAAAAATTCCAGAAGCGAATTTATCATCAAAGGATGAATGAATTTTTATTAATCGAAAATTATGATGAAATGACATCATTCACCATTTTTAAGAAATTTCATAGCTTCATTGAAATGAAATATCCATTGGATTATTTGATATTGGTTGCTTTACGAAAGAGAAAATTAAAAGAATTGTCCCTGTTGAACTTGCCAAATAATTTTCCAATCATCAAATATTTTCTTGATACTTTATCAGAATGGTACCAATTTTATAAGGTATTTTGTAAATTCAATAGAATAAATTTTCAATTTATACTTTGAAACTTATTGAGCGATGAATTTGTTAAAGACAAAAGTGCCAACAAATGTTCTTCAATTTTGACCAATCACAAATGGGAAATTCACTCAAACAAAAAAAGAATGTCTCTAATATTGAGGATTTGAAAGAAAAAAAGAAACCAAAAAGATCTTTTCTTCCAACACTTGAAGTAGACACAGACTTCAAATTTTACCTTCTTGGCAGTCAATTCAGTGGGAAATCAACGTTTTATGAACAGCTTGAAAATACAATCGAAGAATATACCAAAGAACAAAAAAAAGAAAAAATAATTCATATTCAGAAATTTATCCTCTCAAATATTCTTTGTGTTCATGATGAACCAATCAACATTCAAACAAAAGAAAGTAAAGACTATTTTGAGCACATATGCCAGTTTTACGAATTTTATGATATTATTGTAGAAGAAGGATATGAAAAGAACCATCCCAAAATCATCAAACTTTTTGAGGAATCTGATATTTTTGAAGTGTTGAAAAAGAAAGACATTGAAACATTTCATGAAAAATCTTCGCTTCAGTAATCAATTAAATATGTTTTAAAACCTTTAGTTTCTTTAAAAATATGTATATGTTCAACCCTGAAGTCTATATTCCAACCATGGAAGATGTTATTCATACAAGAAAATTCAACTCCCAATTTGCCAAGATTATGGATTATGAATTCAAAAACAAAACTTATAGATTTATTGATCAATCAGGAAATCCAAATATTCGGGATCATTATAGGTATTTCAATAGAAATTACAATAGAAAAAATCATAGAGACAATAAGACACCATTATTCATTATGTCATCAACAGATTATTTTCAAATGGTTACAACATATCCAGAGAACAGATTGATTGACTCATTAGAATATTTTGGTCATATTATTGAGGGAAGGTTCTATTTTAAATCTGATAAAGTAATCTTGATTCTTTCAAAGTTTGATGTGTTTCTGAAATACTACAAAGAAAATGATCTTTCAAAGTTATTTCATGGGTATAAAGGAGGACAAGATATCAAAAATATGATAGATTTTATCGTTAATGAATTCAAAAAACGAACACCAAAAGATGTGAAATTATCAGTTTTGATTGGTGACTTGACTGACAGTGATCAATTCAATATTATGATTGAAGACGTTGAAAATATTGCAAATGGATCATTGGTGATTGGAGATTATCGAGTTTACAAAACAAAAGAAAAATTCTATTTTGATGAATCTGATCTTTTTGAAATTATGAAAAAGAAATATAATAGATATTCTCAATGTTTAAAATTTCATAAATTAGAAGATGTAAACTATATATTTCGTTCAATAAACAAATTTTGAGTTGAAAAGAAAGTCAACAATTCTTCGTTGTCACGAATTTAAAATGAGAAAATGATCAATCTAAAAGGTTTCAATTTCAAAAAGAAAAGTAAAATGAATCAATGAAACAATCCAAATGTCATATTTTATTGATTGGGTTTGATCGTTTTTTCAAAATGAATTGGAAATGATACAGGAATTCCTAAATATCTTACATATGCTTTTCCATCAAATTCAAGTACAATTTCACCTTTTTGAACAATATCAGATGTCATTTGCTTTAAAACATCATCTGGAATATTTTCTATTCTATCATTGATTTCAAACCGAATTTGAGATGTAGTTTGTGGTTTTATCAATCCAATGTTCATTTTTTGGACTGTCGCCATTTTGATCCCTTTGTATTTAACATCAACAACTACATGATCAATTGGAATTTCAATTCTTCCTTGATATGAAGTTGAAAAAGTGACATTTCCATTGACAAAAATTGAATTGGAAGATGATGGATCGAATTTAAAGTCAAAAAGTTCAAAGTTTTGGTTTTTGATAATTGGAATATATGGAAATATATACCAGATTGTATATCCCAAAGAAAATGATGCAATTAAAAAAATGATGGACAAAAAACAACATAAACTGATACAACTGGTTTTGGATTAGATTTGATGTTTTAAACTTACCAACCAACGGTACAAGAGAGTATTTTCGGTTGCTTTCCGAATGTTGGTGATTTCTTCACTGGTTGGTATTCTATTCTGTTATTTGAATCCATGATTATTTTTCAATTCTCAACCACACATTTTTCAAATAGTTTTTGATGATTGGCTCATTCATTCGGAAAATGAATCCATCACATTTATCCTCAGTGTGTTCAATTTGAATTGATTTCAGGGTTTGTTTTAAAAAACTAAAAGCGTCCAATCATATCATTCAACAACATGAACAACAACTTTAGTGATGACCTGCTGTTCAACATTTTTTCTTTTTTGAATCCAGTGGAACTAACAAAAATGAGTTTAGTTACAAAAAAGTGGAAAATTGCGTCACAAAAAGATTATCTTTGGAAACCTTTCTTTGACAGTTTCATCTCAAAAAAATTCGAAAAAACTCTTAAAAACCTAAAAGAGTTATACATCCAAAAGAAGTATTTATTTGAAAAACCAAGGAACATGAAAACTTATAAGTGGAAATTTATTTATAATCAAACATTTAAAACTGTTCAATTCAAGAATTCACCCAAAATACTCAACAACACCATGGACAAGGGAATTTTCCAAATTGAGGTATTTTATAACTATTGTCCCTGGAGATATGTCAACTCTTTATTTACATATTATTGAATATCAGGGTGAATTATATATAATGGGAAATGATTTTCATGGATATTTAATGAAAAACGAATTTAACGATGAATATAAAGCATCAATGAGATCTGTTATTTATGGGCAATGGTATAGAACTGCTGAATCTGACAAATTGGAGAAATTTCATTTTAAATCAATCATTCATTCAGAAATTTTTGATTTATTTGAAAAAGGTTTCATTACAAAGCTTCTCCAGAATTATTCATTTTTTGAAGACTTTTTCATTTCTACCATTTCGAACATATATTTTTTTTGAAAAACAATCATTGTATGATTTGATAGAAGAGATTAAACTCAAAATATTCAAGATCAAGAAATGAAAGATATGTATTTAAAAGATGAAAATCACAGATATTCCATCGATATTTTTTTGAAAGATTTTGAACAAGATGAATATTTAGAAGATATTTGGAAAATCCAATATTATCAGTTCAATTTGGTGGTTGATAAAGATGATTTTCAACTTCAGAGTTCCATCCTAATTAATCAAAAAATAAATATTTGACTCCTTTTTGAAACAAACTCAAATCAAACTTCTCAAATTGATAATGTGAACTTGAATTATAATAACAAACTACAATTGTTAAAAGAAATTTTCGAAAATTTGTTTCAGGAGACAATATCAATTGGCAATTTTTTGATTTTTCTGATATATGACATTTCTTTGCAGTAAGTTCTTTGAACAAAAGCAACCCAAAAATGTCATCGCAGCTGAAAATTGCATTGCTTTAAAAGGAAATCTCTTTTTCTCCAAACTCCCAAACAAGACAAATTTCAGTGATTGGACTCGAAAAATGACCTATTTTGGACAACTGAGAAATTTTGTTTTTTTTCAGCAGAAAGAGAAATTTCATATCGACAAGTAAAAGTAATCTAAAAGAAATAGTGTATTGTTACATTGAATTTTTTTTTGTCTGGTTGGTTGAGTTTATCTCATTCATCAAATGCTGAATAGAAGGCAAACAATCTTCATTTGTTTTATCCAAGATGTAGTCAATTTCACCCTTGGAGTTTCTTTGTTTCTTTGTGCCCTTCTGTATTTCTTTTTTTGGAGGTTGAACTGTGAAGGCTATTTCATGAGCTATTTCAGCACTTTCTTTCACTTTGAATTCAATAAAAGGAGATTTTACGGTTGAAATATTGGTTCTTTGAGCATGGTATGGCCATCTTTGAATACCTAACGTTTTTTTAGTGGATAAGAGTATTTTACCATTTTTCTTACATATCGCTGTCAGATCACTGAGAGATATTCCCATAAGAGAAGCTGCGTATGACTTTGGATATGATGAATACTTTAAAATGTCTTCGATGTCCATCCCAAACTTTTCAAAGTGAAAACTGAACTAACCAATTAAAACGCGTAATTTTATCGAATTGGAAGTGGATAAATTTCTTGACATGTCGTGCAACATTTAATTTTAAAACCTTAGGAGTGAGAATTTTTTTATATACATTGGAGTGTTCAAAAGATACAAATTTGGAAATATTCATGTCCTACAGAGGCCAGAATCGGCAGTTCAACTTTCCTGATTTAGAATACAGTAATTGTCAAAAAAAACTTTTCACTTTTTGTTTTTCTTCGTTTAAACATACTCTCCAGTGTTTGTTTTATCCAGGCTGAATACTGATATCAAAATTTGAGATTCTTTTAAATGAATTAGAAATTGATGTACAAATTCAGAATCCAAAAAAACATCTGTTTGATGTTCATCATAAAAAGTTTACTTTTCTGGTATTTTTTCTTTTTTGTTGGAATCAACTTTGATGTTTCACTAATTTGTGAGAAATGTGTCACATTCTCACCATGATGTTAAAGATTCAGTGATTTTTTTCTCAGAGAAAGATCTTCGGAAATGTATTTGTAGGTAGAAGTATCAGTTGGTTCGTATACTTCTGTTTCACATCCGTTGCTCTGAAAGTTTTTCAGCCAATAGGATTTTTTTTTCCAATTTGAGGCATGTAGTATCAGTTATTTTTGGAAAGTTGAGAAATAGAGGAATATCAAATAATATTCAAAAAAAACTTGCAAAAATCAGTTTAGGAATCTTTTCCAATTTCTGCATTGAGAAATTCAAAATGATTCGCTGTTTATAAAAAGTCTAACGTTCCATTGGACAAATTTAGAAAACAAATGGAGCTTCACATGATCCGTCAATACGCCAAACTCCCAAAATCTTATGCTGCATCATTGATGGGAATATCAATCTCTGAATTAACTCAACTATGCAAGAGAAACGGTAAAGAAGTCACAAATTATTTCTGAAGTTTTAGGTATAAACAGATGGCCATATCACTCACAAAAGAGAAATGAAATGAAAGGATATTCACCATTTAATGAATTCACTCTACAAGATCCTCTACCTTATGTTGTGGCCAAAAAGAAGAAAAAAAGAATCAAAAATTCTGGAGACACTAAAGACGTGAAAGGTGACATCAATTTTGTTTTGTTGACTTCTTCAGAACAAGAACTTCCTTCATTTCAAGAACTTATGAAAAACATCTTCAATCAAAATGATGAAACTGAATTGTCCAAAATGCAGTGAAACTAAAATAAAAAAATAAAACCTCTTCATGCATGTTGATCTTTTTCTCAAGAAATAAGTCACCTTATGAGAATGTACATTCTTAAAACGACAAAAAAAATCCGAGTCTCTGAAATCTGTTTATTGAAAATAGTAGTTCTTGTAGCTTTCTACATATTCATTCTTTTCGTCCTGAATTTTTGAAAATTCTTTTTTTGCTTTCGAAAATGTTTTCTCCGATTTTTCTTCTTCGGATTTTTCCAAGTATAATTGACTTAAATGAATCAATACACCAACAAAATCTAAAGTTAATTCTAATGTCAAGCTTTTTTCATTTTCAAATATTTTAATTGCTTCAAAAAATTGTTGTTCTGATTTGTCAAATTGTTTCAAGTGATGCCAGTATAAATTTGCCAGTTTTGAAATAGATATGCAAAGAGATGATAAATCTGATTTGAAAATATTGAGATTTTGAATACTTTCTTTGTAAAGTTGTTCTGATTTTTTTGGTTCTTTGAGTAATACATACATATCTGCTTGTAGACCTAAAATGACACCCAATAAATTTGAAATTTTTTCTTTTTGTTCTGTATTAATTTGTTTACAATCATTCAAAATAATTTTGCAAAAATCACTCCATACGATTGTTGACTGTGAGATGTTAATTTTTTTTTTTTTTTTTTTACTCTTGGGTTCATTGATTTTTTAGAAATCATGGCAATATGTAAATAATATAAAGATTTTGAAATTTTTTCATCAACTGAAACTTGTTTTTTTTCTTCTTCCAAAGGTCTGGCATATTGTGAAATTTCTTCTAATTTTTTTTCACCATTTTGGAATTTCCATGTTTCACTCCATTGAGTTTCTAAAAAACTTTCAACTAAATGTTGGTGAAATAAGTTCTTTTCTAATTTTTTTATTTCTTTTTCGCACCTAATTTTTTTAAATTTTTTTTCAACTTTGCTTACTTTGGACATTTTTCAATTTCAGATGCACAATATGAACACAATAAATGTTTACAAGGATATAAAACTGTAGTTTCAACCAAATAAGAATTACAAGATCCACACAAAAAATCTTCTGTTGTTAAAATATTATCATCAGGAGTTTGATCCATAGGGCATTTTTTTTCATTTTTCAGCGAAGCCTTTTGTTGATATGGACATTTCATACCTTTTTCAACTTTAGGGTGACCTTCAGGTAACTGTTCCATTTATTCAAGTATATTCAACCAATAGAACGTGAAGTTTCAATTTTTTTAATAAAAGTACTTTGATAGTCAAAGTTGAGAATCATGAGAACCTCATCTACTGTTTCAAAGAAGCTCAAGAAAAAAATTACAAAATATTGCCAAAATTTTTTTTTCTATTTTTTCTGTCAGAAAAGAAGTAAATGGATCAAGAGATTCTTTTTTAAAAATCAACATACGCATTATTATACATGACGAAGAAATTCTGAATGTCCTCATCGTGCAAAGCTACAAAGTGGCTTGCGTGAAAGTGTCGTACTCATGATTACTTTCACGTCTTTGAAATAAAAAAAATTTAAAGAATCAACATTTTTTCATTTATTTTTCAGTAACTCTTTTGGAACTAACTCAAAAAGTTGTTGATTTAATTCTTTAATTTTTGGCATCCATTTTTTCTTTATCTCCGAAAAATCTTCGAATTCAGTGTTCATTAAATCATAAAAAACATCATTGGCAACAGTGTAATCAATGATTTTACCTTCTTTTAAAATTTGAATTCCTTCCATTAAATACCGAATTGAATGAAAAACATTCTTCTTTGATTTGTGAAGATCATTTTCTTTGTTCCATAAAATTTTAGCATAATGAAAACATTTTGAAGATATAGATGAAACACCTATTCTTAATTGAGCTTTATCTAATTCAAAATACTTGGAATATTCAATCTTTTCGTATTTAAGTTTTGAAGTTGTGAAAATGTTTTCAATCACTGGCATGAAATGATCTTGGATATCCTTTTTAAATTTGGATTCATTATGTAAATTAAAATCGATGGATTTGAATTCTATTGTGGATGATGGAACTTTGATTTTATCTTTTACAACTACACAGTAATCCCAATCTGACTGTTTAGTATTTGTTCCATAAACATGTGAACCGTATGTATATATTGCTAGGATATCTTCTTCTTCAATTTTTAAAACTTTTGAGATTTCACTACTATTCAACATCCAAAAAAACCAAAAATCAAGATGATTGGACAATAAAAATAGAAAAATTATTTGAAATTGAATGTTTATTTTACAATTTTGTTCTATTTTAGAACTTATTGAATGGTTTGAGTATCAACCAACGAGATTTCTTCAACTTTGTCAATGACAGTTCTTTTTGACTTTTGACTGATTACAAGTTCATCATATGTATCAAGAATTCTGTGATGATTAAGAGGTCTTTTTGCATTTTCAGTTTTTCTCTTCAAAATAACATCATTGAGTTTTGGTAAGAGAAAGATTTTTCTTTGATGAAGCGCAGTATTATACATTGATGCTGAAATACCTTCACCCAAATCAATATAACTATAATAACTAACTTTGCATAAACTAGATGATTTTAACTCGATCATCAAACATCCATGCATATTGCCTCGTACATATCCTTTTGAAAGTTTTGCTTTTGTATGATTGCAATTTTTCAACAGTAACATGATACTCTTTTTTGGTTTATTCCTTTTCGCAGAAAAACAAACAACGAATTCTCTTGGTTTAAAAGATGGTAATTTATACTTCAAAATGCAAACTGAACCAGGTCCATCATTTTTGATTGGAATATAATCAATGTTCTCGATTTTTTCAAGTCCATTGTGCAATTCTGTTAAACCAGCACAATATCCATTTAAAATATCATCTGGTAAAAATTAATTTTCGGTTTTTTTTTTTCTCACTTGGTTCAAATGGAAGAAAACCAGTTTCTCGAATCATGTAAAATGAGGATCCATCACATTGAATTGTATTTTTAGAAACTGATACTGTATAACTTTGTTCTTTGCTTAAAGTTGTCCAGTACTCTTCTGGTTGTAGATTTGTGAACAATTGAAAGTCTGTGAAAAATTGTTAAATTTTTTTTTGAGTAATTCTAACCTGAATCTGAGATAGCTGCGGTAATTGTAGGTTTAAATCTTTCCGGTCTTGTATCTTTTTTTTTGTCTTTTGGTGAATCTGATTTTGTTTCTTCTTCTAATTCTTGATCTTCGTCAGCAATAATGTCTTTAATTAAATGTTGATTTCTTCTGATAAACTTTTTCCAACTTTCTGATTTTAAGAATCCAGGAGCGTTGTCTCTCTCAAGTTCAAAAAAAATTATCAAACTAACAACATCAAATAAGTTGAAAGGACAGTGATCTTCAGTGCATGACGTGAATTGTTGATTTAGTATTGTTTTTTCTTTATGTGGTAAATTAAGTTCATATTGAGCATGTGGTTGTAAAAAAGTGAACATAATTTTCGTAGCTTCCAAATAACGATTATAACTATTCTTTAACACTCTATATGCATCTACTCTTTGGATGAAAGCAATATTTTCTAATTGTTTAATATATGATCAAATGTTTACCTTCACATCGTTTTTCAATTGTGAATTGTTGAATTAAGTCACGAATTTCTTCAACATCGTACATTTTTGAAAAAGAGAAAGGAATATCTTCAATATCAATACCACCTTCTTCATATTCACTTTGAAGTTTTCTTTTCTTGGTTGTTGTGGTTGTAGTTGTTTGTGATTCTGTTGTTTCACTCCATGTATCGTTAAACTTTGACATTTTTGACAGAGCAGAGTTTGATTGGTTAAGCGGCTGGATATTTCTCCTTTTCTCCATTTTTGGATAAATTGATTGAAGACATTTTATTATGTGATTAAGTTTTGATAGTAACTTCGTTTTCTGGAACGGTGAATGAAAATCACACCTACAACTATTCCGATGATCAACAATGAAAACAGAAATAACAAAACAATACCTCCAACTGCTCCTAATGAAGAACCAAGTATTTCCATTGTATAATCTCTAGGTACAAAAAAATATTTTAGTTTCTTTCCATTACAAGTCAATTGATCCAATGTTTGATCAATTTTCGGTAGAATGATCAAAGAATCAGCAACTGGAAAGTTCAAAACTGATTTAACAATTGCATTTCCTGTTGTTGAGAACATGTATTTTTTAGCAAAGTAATAAAGTCCAGCTGCTTTATCACAATTTGTTCCATTGTCACTTCTGTAAATGAAATAAGTACAAGAGTTGATTGGATAACTTAAAACACCTTGAGGATTCAAAAAATCACCTACAAATCTACTATTGAATGATAGACCAGCGATATCTATTGCTGCTTTTGTCGTAGTTTCATTTGCTTGAACAAATGATCCAGATAAATTTTGAACTTCAACATTGTATTCCTCTGTATTGCAAGAACCAACTTCACTTTGCAAATATGTAATAGAATAATCAACAATTTTCATTGTTATACTTAATTTTGAACTTGTAACTTTTCTAAAATAAGGATCATTTGCCCTAAAAATTGAGAAAAAAATTTCATTTTGTTACTGATTTGGCCAGTTCGGCAATGATGAAACTTCTGTCCATGAAGCATCGAATTTTTGTAGTGCATGTGTAAATACATCTGTTGTTCCAGATTTATCTTGTCTCACCAATCTCTGAATTGGTTGACCTGGAAAAGAAATTCCTGGATTTGTTGCTGCAATTCTTGAATCATTCCAATACTTGATAGTATTATCAAAAATTTGAACAATTGTCTTTTGTGATAATCTCAAAAATCTTTTTTGTGCAACCAATTCAGGTATATTTGCAGCTATTGAAATAGAACCAACTTGGAAAGGTATCATTTGAAAATTAGGTTCATTTATATAGTCAGTATCAGTTAGTAATGTTTCAGATTGAGCAAAATCATAAACATTTTTTTGAGATCTAAGATTGGATAAACCAGTTCCAGAACTTTTTTTCAATTTTTTTTTTTCAAGTTTACCCTGTTATATCATATTGAACTTTATAAGTTGATGAGATTTCGTTGAAGTTTGATGAGAGTAATGTCATAATTTGACCCACAGCTAGTTTTTTTTCAATAAAGATGTGTTTATTTACCAGAGGAACCAGAACCATGTATGAGGATTTTTGAATTGATTAAAAGTACAAATTGAGAAAGTAAAAGTCCATACAATAAAATTTTCATCATGTTTGTTTGAGTGAAAAAATCTACTAGTCTCAGAACCAATCACGGCAAATCGGAGAATAAAAAAAGAGTTAGATCCCATTGGTCAATTATTTATTCATTATTTTCCACACTAATACGATGATGACGAAAAAGGTTCAGGTTTGATTTCTTTCCTGGTTGTCCAGATATTTTTTTCTTGAAAGATAAACTACAAATTTTTTCACACAACTTTTATTGAATTTTTCAAATTTTAAGTCTAGCAAAAGACTTAAATAAATTATCATCAATAGTTCTACAAAATTCTTGAAATACAAAACTTTTCAAAAACCTAGAAAAGCTATCACCTTTCAAATTGGAATATATATTCATATAAACATCATCAAAAAGTGTTTCATCACAAAGTGCTTCGTTTTGTAAACCATTTTGAACTTGTTGTCTTGTTGAATTTGATATATTAATTTCACATGAACTTCCAGGATGCAAATAAATTTGATAAATATTTTCAGCTTTGAAAATCCTTTGTTTTTCACAAAAAATGGTCCTGTAAGTTTCAACAGCTGTTAAAAACTTGACTTGTTCTAAAATAGAAGCAATTTTAAATTCCAAATCAACGACTTACCTTCATTTTGAATAGTCGATAAATATTTTGTAAAAAGATCTCGCAGAGCTTTTGTATGCATAACCACATCAAAATCAAATTCATATGCATCTGTGTTGATGTATAATTTGGCTTCATGTAGAACTGTCATCCATGACTCTTTTGCAAAATCTCTTTGGCATTGTCTTCTTTTATCGTCTTCATCACTTCCACCGGATTTTCTTTTTATTGTTGTATCTGTGTTTCTTCTCTTTGAAAAGTTGATCTCAGAATTTTGTCTTAAAATTTTTTCTGAGGTGTGTTTTCTTGTCTTTGTTGAAAGCTGATTTTTTTCATCTTTGACATTTTCTAAAATATTAGACAACCAAGAAAACTTACTTAGAAAGGATAACAAAAAAGATTTCTTTTTTGTTGTGCACTTCAAAGAATCCATGTATCTGCGCAATTTGCCTCCAATTGGTTAAAGTCCGAACTCTTTTTTTATTGGTGGTGAAAATGATGGACATCGATCAAAAAAAGTAAAAGAAAAAACTCGCTTCCAAAATACTCGTTTCATAAGTACTCTTGACATCAACATCTTTTTACTTTTTCCAAGAATCTGATTGGATTTCAATTTTTTTTTTTCATCCACACACATCAGTGATATTGACATCAAGATCAAACATGAAATTGACATTAAATTTGTACCAGAGAAATTAACTGATGGAGAGTTTCCTTTAGAAATCAATAATGAACTTTAAAGAAAATGTCAAATTTCTGTTCTGTTTTTTTGGTTGAAACAAATAGATTCACTTGTTCATTTCAAATGTAGAATATTTCAAAGTCAAAAACATAATCTTTTAGTATCTCTTCTTAAGTTGATTCCTTTACTTTTGATCCTCCTGAATCTTTTCTTTCATTAACAAAAAATGAAAAAATAAAGATTTCCAGGAAGAAAATGGAAAAGGAACAAGAATTCACGTTGAAGCAATCGATGAAGGAATTATACAAAAACTCACAAAATATTCGAGGTATGGAAAAGAAAAATGAGTAAATTATTGATGATTTGATGGTTCAATATCAATTTGGCTAATCAGAACAATTAGATTTCCAATTGAATCCAAAATTGTGGAAACATTTTACCAGATTTGGAATATTTTTTTTTCGGATAAACAAGAGCAATATTTTCCCAAAGGTTCCAAGAATTTAAGGTTTAGCTCAAATTTTCAACATTTTTTTGATCCGATCAAGAAACAGGAATAAATAATACCAAATTTGACAAAGTCTCAACCAATAGGATGCTCCATCAGCAATTGCTCATAAAAACAACACTTAATGAACAAATATTCTAAAACAGAACTTGAAAAGCATTTTTGCTTTCCAAAGGCATATGCCGCAACGTTGCTAGGTATTTCCATAACCGAGCTAACCAAACTTTGTAAAGAATATGGTATGTATTCATTTTACTCATGTCATTTCACAACTAGGTATTGAAAGGTGGCCTTATCACCATCGGAGTAACTATTTAAGCGATGAACCAACTCCATTCACAAAGTTTTCCATCGACAAAAAACGAAATGAATCTGTACAGTTAAAAAAATCAAACAAAGGAGAGTTGAACTATATTCTGGATAAAAAGAGTGACAAAACAATTTCAAATTTTGTTTATTCTTTTGAGTTCACAGAAGCAATTCACCACAAGAATCAAAAAGAAACAGAAAACGAGAAAGAAATTGAAAAAAAATAAAAACCTTAATTTAATGTAAAAAGTTGGTTCAGGATCTCAAAGTTCAAATTTAACACCTTCTCCAGGAAGAACTGAATGAACCAATAAAAATAAATTATTGAATAAATAAATTAAATCCTCCAATTAAAATAAATAACTTCTCCCGGAAGAATGTTCAAATTTGATATTTTCATTCTATTTTCAATTGAATACAGTCTAAAAATTTCGACAACTCTTCAAAAATTGTATTTTGAATTTTTAAAGAGTTGAAAAAATTTGTGGAACATCATCTTGCTGATTCAAGGTTCTTTTTTTCAGTTCTGTGTATTTTTTTCGATAACTACTTATGGGTGGTGATGAAAAGTTATTTTGTCTTTGTGATGATGTTCGATTCAAATTGGAAGCATTATAATTGGACAAAAATAGAGCTACAAAAAAGAAATAACAATCATATTTTGAAATAAAATATCTAAAAACATCATATTTTATTTTTTGGATAAAAAATATCCATCTGATTGGCCAATTGGACAAAACAAGTTTCTCAAATGGCCAAATCGAAATGCACTATTTTGTTTCTTCTACTCATGCTGTTGACATTAATTGAGACAAAAACGTGTTACTTGGTAGGAAACAACTATGTTACGTTCAAGAATACAAGTTCAAGTTTTCTGTTTGAAAACAGGCTTGAAAAGTAAATTCCATTCATTTTTTTTTTAATTCTCCGAGTTGCTTAACTGGTTGGTGCAGCTTTTCTTTTTCAAAAAATAGTTCAATTCAAGGAAGTAACTCACTATTTATTATATTTGTCCACCAAAATCAGCTGAAAACGTTGATGTTTCCAAAACATGGAAATTGCTTTCACAATGAAACAACAGAAGTTCCTAATGCATACAAAGTGAATCCATATTGGGAAATGACAAACATAAACACAGTTTTCTTGAATGTTTCTCGGGAACTTTTGTCCAATGGGATGCACCAGCTCATATTTGCGTCAAACAAAAACCAAAGACCTCAGTTAACAAAAAATGATGAATGGATTCTACTTAAACATGATTTTGTTGATATTAGACATTTACAAAATGGTAAAAAAAAAATCGTGTTAATTCCTTTGAAGAGCAAAGTTATTGTTTTGAAGCACCAATATTTCCTTCATCATTAGAACAGACCAATTATATAATTCTCATTATTTTGTCGATATTTTACGTGATGCTCATTTTTTTGACTGTTTATTTCAGAAATGATCAGCCATTGAAATCCAGAGGTATTTTTCCTTTGATGTCAGTTCTTTTTGGATTTTGGACATTAATACATTACGGACTTTTTCATATCGAATCATTAGAATGGAGAGAAACTTATTTTTGTTATGTAGAAGCTATTGGTTATCTTCCATCAAACGCCGCGGAATTTTTTGTGTTCTCAATGTACTGCCTAAGAGTCGTTTTGATATTAACACTGAACAACAACAAGAATTATATTAGAAATCAAGATGGGAAACTGTCATTTTTAGTGAAAATGATTTTCATATTGAAGTATCTGACATCAGATTTTTTTATGCTGATCATCACTGTAATTTTGTACATTTTCACTATTTTCCGAATATTTGCATTTCACTTTGCCATTGCTGGACTAAATGATTGCCGAAAGAACCCAATTTACATCCCAGATTTTGTTTATATTGCTGCAGTTTTTGCAATTATCCTTGTTTATATTTTAGATTTTTTTTTGATGCTGAAGCAGTTGATAAGTTGTAAATTACGAAATCTTTGTTGTACCAATGATCCATTTTATTTCAGAAGTCAACAATGGATTGTAGGGAGTTTTGTTGCCCTATTTGCTGTACTTGCCTCTAGTTATTTTCTAGTCATAGTTTTTCTACTTGATTCAATTAGTCATGATATTCAGTATAGTTCTTTACAACATAAAATGTATTTGATTCTTCAATTCATTTTTTCATCATTTTTTTATGTTTCAATTTTTTATTTTGATGGATATGTTTTATCAATCACAATCATACAGAAAATTTTCAGTCGATGTAAGAAGGAAAAGAAAGAGGATGAATCAGGATCATTGAGAACTGCTTTACTCAAAACTCTTCGTGATGAAGAGATGACAAAAGGATTCAAAAAATTTGCTGATTCTGAATGGTCATCTGAGAATTATTTGATGTATTTTGATATTGAAATGTTTCGAAATATGAAAAATTTAGAAGATCAAAAAGAATTCGCTCAACAAATCTACAATACTTATTTAAATGGTCAAAGTGCCCCACTAGAAGTGAATATCGTTCAAAATTTGTCAACAAATTTGAGAAATAGAATGGAAAATGAGAAATATGATTCAAGAATGTTTAATTCAATTCAAGATGAATTGGTGAAAAATTTATTAGACACTTTTTCTAGATTTGCAATGACAAGTTGGTATTTGAATCATGAAGAAACAAAAGAATTGATTGAAAATCAATTGTAGGAGAATCTCCAAAATACATTTTTAATTCATTGATGAACGGAAAATAATTGATTGTCCAATAGACTCCATTTTGTTTTTGTTTAATGTTTGGATGAAGAAATTGTTCTTGAATCAGAACAGTATGATCCTTATTCACTGGCATATTGTCGGCAGTACGATTAAAATGAAATTATTGCAATGACAGCTGTCAAGAATCATGGTTGTTCAATTCAATTTGCTTTTAAGGAATCCAAAGACAATGAAATATTCATGGAAGAAGCGGTAAATAATTGTGGGCTGACAATTAGATACCTTCGAGAAGATTGAGTAATGATGAAAAATTGGTCATTTTTGCTCTTGGAAACAATCCAGAGGCAATCTCATTGTTAAATAATGAAATGAGAAATAATGAAAAAATTAGAGAGTATGCTGAAAGGTACATTGACAAAAAAGCAATAAGATTTGAGTGTTTTAATATTCAATTTCTTTTCCATGAAGTTTTTATTTAGCGAAAGTTCTTCTATTGGTCCACCTCATCACATGCAACATCATACAGTACCTCATCCTGCTTTAATGTATCAATATGACAAATTGAAGGAACCTAGTTTTGCTTTCAAGAAGTTTTTCTCATCGTTTAAAAGACTCTCTACAGTTATTGTAATTTTAATTATTGTTGTGATGATTTTAATGTTTTTGATGATTTACGCAATAGAATTTAATTTAATCAAAGATAAAGAAAATCAAAAAATACCTTATACACATGAAGTCTATGACAAAATTGGCAATCCAATTCAAACACTACCAAAACATGTACAAAACAGAGGAGGAAAAAAAGAATACTTATTAGAGAATTGATTAAAGATGAATAAAATTCATTATCAAGCGACTTTTTAAAACAAAACTGAATCTTTTCATCAACAAATTTTTTTTTTTTTTTTTTCTTGACAAAAGAAAAAAAATTTATTGAGCTTTTTGATCACAGTAAGCGCCTTGGTATCCTGGGTTGCATGTACAACTTCCAGTTGAGCATTTTCCTCCAGTCATGAAACATCTACCAAGTCCACATGACATGTAAGCACATGAAGGACCAACAATATTTTGAGAACCACATTTACAACGAAATCCTGGAGTTTCACAAATACCTCCAAAAGCAGAACAGAAATTTTCACCACATTTTTTTAGTGAACAATCAAAACCTCCAAAACCACTTGGACAAATGCACTCTTTGCCTGAACATTCACCTCTATTAAAACAAGGGTGAACACATTGAGCTGAACCAAGAGCAACAATGACCAAAACAACAAGAAAAATGAGCTTCATGTTTTTATTTGATTGGTTAAAGAAATCTGAAGGATTAAAGAGAAATGGAATTACTCGTACAAAAATACTGTGTTGTTCAAATCTACTATTTTTAAATCAATTCCGAACACTGGTCATTTATTGGACAAATTCTCGGAATTTTTTTTTGAAACAAACACATCAACAACAAACATGTTTTTTGGTGGAAGTTCAACTAAAGTTAGTTTAAAAGGATCAAATGATAAAGATTCATCCAGAGAAGATTTACTTGCCAATTTAAAAAGAAAACGAGAAGAATCAAAAAATCTCAAAGAAAAAAATAATGCAGCAAAGAAAATACAACATATTTTCATGAAATTAAAAATGAAAAAACAATTTAAAGAAAAAATTAGACAAGAATATGATCAATTCAACTCAAAAAGTAAATAAAAAAAAATGTTAATTTTTAAAGTGACCACCAAATCATTGAATGCTCATTTAGATCAACTACTTTACTTTTTTAATATAAAAAAAGACTATGGAAGATTTTTAAATTTTTCAAAATTATTGTTGGTTCACTTACACAAAACCGAAAAAAATGATGAAAAATTCTTTGAAGTCTCAACGATTTATCAACGATTAAAGTATGAAAAATTGATAAATTTGTTGTTTAAAAACTTGAAAATGTTTGTTCCTATTTTGATAAACTCTAATCTTTCTATTTTAGTTGTTTTGAAAAAAATGAAAAAAATAGAAACCAAGAATATTTCTTAAATTTAATATTTTTATTGATTTCAGAAGAATCATTCAAAAATAAGACATTTTATTATGATTCATTGATTAAATTTACAAAAGAAGAAAATATTTTTAAAACATTGAAACAAATCATTTTAAAGGATAATTTGAGAATTTGTTGGACTATTTTACAAAGATTATTAATCAAAGATGAAAAAAATATGAATTTCTTTTTTCAATTTTTCACAATCGAAGATTTATCCAATAAGATTGATGATGGAATATTTAACATCAATTTTATTGTTGATTTAAAAGATGAAGAAAAAGATGAATTCAAGAATTCATTCAAGAAAATAAATAGAAATGAAAAATTAAATTTATTTGTCAATTTAGTTTCTCAAATGGTTTCGAATGTTGAGGTGAAATCAAAATTGAAACATTTAAAAGTTTTACACTTTCTCTTTGAAAATTTCAACGAAACAGAAGAATTTTATAAAAAAAATGAAAAGAAATTTCATCAAATTTTAACAAAGAATAATTTAATCAAATACCTCATTTCAACTGTGAAAATTTCACATACTGAAAATGAAGAATTATCATTGGATGAACAATTCGAATATATCTCAAACTTTTGTCAACTAATATCAGTTTTTTTTGAAAAATTCAATGAGGAATTAAAAAGAATATTAATTAATCAAATTGTCAAAGAAAAAAATTTCCTCAAAATTTTATGGAATGAAATTGATTCTCACTCAAAGTTTTGGGACAATGAAAAAATAATCAATTCACCATTTTCAGAAATGATCAATATTTTTTCAATTTTTTTCAAACACAATTTATTATTTTTAGATGACAATGAATTCAAAAAAATCAAAGAACCGTTCAAATTGGACGAGATCAAAATAATTTCAAAAAAGTTAAACGTAAGTCATTCCTGGAATCAATTAATTTTTAAAGAATCTATTATTCAAATTATATTGGAACTCAAACATGAAGAATATCTATTTGAGAGAGAATTTAACTCAATTGATTAAAATGATCAATTCCAGAGAGTAACAATCCTCATTGAAAAATTCTAATTTTTTGAAACTTAGTTCAAGGATAAAATTCTGTCCAAAGGATCATTGGTTAGTTGAAGAAGGTGAAAAGATTAATTTTTCACTGGTTCAAGGTACTATTTTGATCAATCAACAAGAGAATCTATTCTCCAATGATAATGAGTCAAATGTTGTTTCCATGTTAGAAAGATGGGATTATTTTGAAACTCCATCATTTGAAGAAAGTTTAAAACATAGAATGATTGAAAAATCAAAAAATAGAACAATCTATCTTAGTGAAAAGGAAGAAAGGATTAAATTAATTTTGAAGAATATTCCTTTTGTCATTTCATTCGAAACTAGATTGAATTTGTTTCAAAATTTCATTCAAAAACTTCACAATGAGTAATATTATCATTATTTTAACTCGATTTTAGTCATAGTATGACTTTTCTTCCTCCTGTCACTGTTCGAAGAAATTTCATTTTTGAAGATGGATTTTCATCATTATTCAAATTAGATTTGAAAAATAATATTAATGTACAATTTAAAAATGATCAAGGATTAATGGAAAGTGGAATTGGATTTGGTGTATTCAAAGAATTCGTCACAGAGTAATTTCAAATTTTTCTCACCCTTTTTAGAATCAGTAAAAATGCATTTGGATCAAATTATGGATTATTCACATTCACAGAAGATAATTTAATATACCCAAATCCTTCTGCTAAATTTTTTGTTGAAAACTATTCAAACTATTTTGAGTTCCTGGGAAAAATTTTAGGAAAATCAATGTATGAAAAAATACTTGTTGATATTCCATTTGCAAGATTTTTTATCTCAAAAGTATGTTTTATTAATCACTAATTAATGTAGATTTTATGTAAAAATAACCTATTTAATGACTTACCTTATCTTGATCCTGACTTGCACAAAAATTTAACAATTTTAAAAAATTATGATCAAGATGTCAAAGATTTAAGTTTAGATTTCACGATTTCTGACAATTATTTTGGAAAATTAATCGAAAAAGATTTAATTCCAAGTAAGTTTTTGAAGTTTTATTAATACATTTTAGATGGTTCTAATATTGAAGTTACCAATGAAAACAAATTCTTATATATCCATAAAATGACAAATTTTAGATTAAATTTACAAATCCAAGAAGAATCCAATGCATGTTTAAAAGGAATTAATTCAATTATACCATTTGAATGGTTACAATTATTTGACGAAAATGAGTTATTTTACATTATCTGTGGAAGTGAACAAAGCATTGATATTTTCGATTTTCAAAATAATATCGAATTAGATGGTTATTCAAAAAATGATATTACTATAAAGTACTTTTTCGAATTAGTTTCAGAAATGACAAATGAAGAATTGAAATCTCTTTTGAAATTTATCACATCATCTTCAAGAGCTCCTTTACTTGGTTTTAAAGATTTAAATCCAAAAATATGTATCAAAAAAACTACAGATTATGATTTGGAAAGATTACCAACTGCATCAACTTGTATCAATTTATTGAAATTACCAGATTACAAATCTAAATTAATATTGAAAAAGAAGTTATTCCAAGCAATTGAAAATGGAACTACTTTTGAATTGTCATAAAAATTTATTTTGCATTTTTTTTGATTTCATAAGCTTGTTTGAAGAAATCACCTAAACTTGTTTTATTTGGAGTTCCGATCCAATGAGGTGGTAATGATGCTTTGACTGATGGTCTTTCAACCATTGAATTGACATATTTATCTAAATTCTTGTATGATGAAAAATCAACACCCATTCTCCACATAAAACCAAGAGTTGGAAAGATTACAACATCAACTAATGAAAATGAACTTCCACATAAGAATCCATCTTTTGATTTTTCATCTAAAAGACTGAGCCATTTATGCATCGTGTCAAGTTCTTCAAAGAGCTCTTTTTGATCCCATTTGTCAGCAGGTAATCCAAAGATATTTCTGTTTGTTTTAAAGTTGGAAGTCCAATCATGAATGGTTGTCAATTGTTGAGCTAATTCTTCATCTTTTTCACTTGTCAATTTTGAATCTTTGAATTTTCTTTCAAAATAATCAATGATTGCCATTGATTCATAAATAACTGTTCCATTATGTACAACAGTTGGACACTTTCCATTTGGGTTGAGCTTTAAATATTCTGGTGTCTTGTTTTCACCTTTGGATCCTTCTAAATATTTAGTTTCATATTTGATTCCTCTTTCTTCAAGGTAGACTAATACTCTCCATACATATGGTGAACCTGATAAGCAATATACTGTAATGTTGTCTTGAGACATTTTTTTTCTTCGGAGTTGTGCAATTCTGATTGGTAGACTCGATTCCATTTTATACACCATTGTTTTCAGAAATTAATTTTTTTCTGAAAACACAAAACAACATCAATTCCTAAATGTAGTAAATGTTTTAGGGAACTTTTATCTTCTTTTTTAGATTTGCGATCAAAAAAGGTAATTCTAAAACCCCAAATTTATATTGATGACCAATCATCTTCTATTTGCACAACCAACCCTTTTCGCAGTTTTAAAAAAGAACTTTTGATGGAAACAATAGACCTAAACACCTTACTAAGCTACACCAAGTATCCAAAGAATATTGCTGCTTCCTTGCTGGGTATGACCATGGATGAATTGACAGAACATTGCAGAAGAAACGGTATGCATTTTCATTACTAAACACCTTTGAAAAGCTATAAAAAGATGGCCTTATCACTCAACAAAGGAAAATCAGTTCATATTCAAGCAAACTCCTTTCTCCGATTTCCAGCTGGAAAAGAATACAAAAGAGAAACAGGAATTAAAATTCACAAATGTCTTCACAATTGAAACTAAAAAGTTTTCAAAAAATCCAAAAGGTGACATTTCTTTCATACTGGACAATTAATTTATTGAATTTGAACTAAATAAAAGAATTTATTTCAGCTAAAGTTCTCAAAATAGTGTTTACGTTGTGGTTCTTTTGTGTAAGTGGAAAACAGATGTTCGAGGAATGATTTTTTTTTTTTTAAATTCTGCCTTGCCTCATTTGGATATTTTGACCTCCATTTATGACATTATCCAATGAATTGACCACAATTCTTCAACGTCCAACAAAACAGAAATGGAAAACGTTGACTTCAACACATTTATATAGCTGCTTCATTTCTAGGGTTGACAATGGAGGAAATCACACACTACTTCATCTTCATTTACATTTTCCAGCAATAAAAAGATGGCCATATCATTCCACGAAGGAAAATCAAATTATATACAAAGAAACACCTTTTTCTAATTTCCAACTTCAAAAGAAAACTAAGAACATAGATATACATCACAAAAATTTATCAAATATTACCTTTTTTTTCAAACTCTTGTGAATAGATATAAGTCCCTTGTTTTCTGGTTTATTTTTCTTTCTTGTTTACCATATTTGGGTAAATTAATATTTACAAATGCCCCAGCTCTGAATAAAGAAGTTTGACATACCCATTTCTCAACCATTCTTGATTCATCTTCACAGCAATATCATAATGATACAATGCTTGACTATTACTTTCAATTAATTTATAAGCAGTTCCAATCAAGTAATGAAAAAAATCATTATCAGGAGAGATATCAAGAACTCTAAAAAATTAAAAATTTACAATAGATAGTATCTTACATTTGACAATCTTCAATACACTTTTCATATTGTTCCAACAAGAAATATGACTTTGCTCTCCAGTAAAATACCCATGGATCTACTTCATCTGATTTCATTTTTTCAATGGCATTTGTGAAATCTTCAATTGCATTTTCATAGTTGGAAGATCTAAAATAACAATATCCTCTGTCGTACCAATTCAAAAAATCTTCTAAAAAAATTTTGTGTTAAAAAAAAAAATTTGTGTTAAAACCTGAATTATGTTCAATTGCTGAATTATAATCATTCAAACACTCATCTACTAAATTTTTTTTGTAATACATATTTCCTCTTCTTCTGAAACAGACAGAAAGCGCAACACCATTGTTTTTATATTTTGTTCCAATGTCAATTCCTTTTGAATAAAAATCAAAGGCGGATGATTCATCCAGTTTGAAATACCTATAGATATAAGCCATTTGATAATACGCATCAATATAATTTGGATAAATTTGAATTGCTTTCTTACATGATTCTATGGCTTCATCAAATTTTTCAATGTCCATTAGACTCGTTGCTAAAGCGATATAAACAATATGATACTTTGGATTCAACTGAATCGATTTTTGTGACATTATTAAAGCATCTTCATGTCTTTGAAAGATAGAATAAACATCAGAAAGATCAGCATAAACCAGAGCATCAAGTTCATTATATAACAAAGAATCTTCAAAGTCCAGACGTGAAGATTCATAATTTTCCAAGTCAAAATAAACACAACCTCTTAAATGAAAATTTTTTGCAAGTTCAATTTTATCTTTTGATTCATGTATTCTTTTTGTATAAAAATTAATTATTTGTTGTGAGTTTTTCAAAGAAAAGTTGACATTTGGCAAAGTTGTTTTGTGTTCAAAGAAGAAAGTATGTCCTCGGTGATGTTTTGAACCCATTATTCTTTGACACCATTCACCTTCAGGTCTTGCTGTTTCTTGTTTTTCGTCTTTCATCAAAATTTAACCAATCAAAATGACAGATGTTGACAGGACAAAAAAAGAACGAAAAATTTATTCAATTTCAATTACTTTTATTTTTTGTTTCTTTGAAGATGGATTTTCATTTTCTACTTTTCTTTTTACATTTGATAAGAAATTGAAACTCATATTGTTCAATCTATTCACTCTTCCCATTAAATGGAAGTTCATTTGAATTGCCTTCAATATTTGATTATTTTTCATTTTTTTATCAATTTTATTTTTGCTCTTTTTTGATATTTCATTATTCATTCCCCTTAATGACAATGATTTCATTGTGATATTTACATCTAAAAATTCAAAAATGAAATTAATTCCCTGTTTTTCATTTAAATAATTTCCATCTAAATTCAAATGTTCAAGTGTTTTATTATTCAATAAACCACTGAGTAAAACATTTATATCATTATTTCCATATTTTCCGCAAGTGAATAATGATTTCAAAGTTGAATTTTCAGAAAGATATTTTGAAAGAATTTCAACCACTTTATTTGAATTCAGACGATAAAACTGTCCTGTATTCAGTTCAAATAGTTGAACGGGTAGTTTTTTCAAAAAATAAGTTAGCATTTCTTCTGAAAATGAATTTGGATCAAAGGAGAGAATTTCTAAAGTATCATTTTTAGAAAGAGCATCACAAATTGAAATCTGTTGCTCTTTTGTTCCATTGAATTCATTTGATGATAAATCAAGATTTGTAATTGAATGATTAATTTCCAAAAAATTTGTAAACAGATCCAAGCATTGCATGATATTACATGCAGCAATATTCAAAGTATTCAACGTATTATTTTTCAAAAGTGAATCATAAAAAGGTCTTTGCAATACATTTAATGATAAATCTAAATGTGTTATGGTTTTGTTTATTTCAAGAAAATCAAACTGTGCATCTCTGATACAATTATTTGGAAGTCTTAAATGTTCAATAGTATTATTTTTTTTCAAAGCTTTGTTTAGATATTCCATTTCTTCATCTCTTATAGTGTTTAAACCAAGAACTAACTTTGTAATAGTGTTGTTGTTTTTTATAACATCTGAAATATATTTAATAGCTGAACCATGTAAACCATTCCTTTCCATATGTATTTCTGTGATAGTTTTGTTTATTTGAAGCATATCACATATTTTTTTTGTGGTTTGAATTCGTAAATTTGTGTTGTCCAAAATTACTTTTGTGAACGAGGTATTCAACTCCAAATATTTCGCTAAATATTTCACTTCTGCTGTATCCAAATGCATATTCTCAAGAGATAAATAATTACTCTTATTTGCTTGAAGGTCTCTCATCAACCTGCTCATCTTTAAAGAAACTGTTTGATTGGTTGAAAAAAAATTGAAAAAATTGGAAAATTTATTGAAATCTAAGCTCACCTCCAGATCTGATATTTACAATTCTATTTCGGAAATAGTTAGATTTTGTTCAATCTCTTTCATCAATGGTTACTTTTTGTTTTTTCTCTGGAGTTTCAGTGAACAAAATTCTCCTTTTTTCGAATCCCTTTTTATTCAATTTCTTTAACATTTTCAGTTGAACATTTGGATTTCTTATCGAAAATATCAATTTTGGATCTGTTTGTTCAATAAACCCTTGAATTTCTTCAAATGAAGCATGCATTGAATAAATCACAAACTGAGAATAAAATTAAAAATTCATCAAAAATTACATGGATATTACATGATCTAATTTTTGATAAACTAGAGACCTCAACTCCAATGGATTCTTTAAAATCTTGTTTTGACCACATAGTTGATGATCTAATGCAATAATGATCATTAAAAGGATCTGATGCCATTTCAACTAATTTTGAATAACTTGTCACAGTAAAACGTGATTTAGATTCGTTTAATGTGAATATATCATCTAAAAACACCAGTGATTTCAATTTACCTATTCTTCTTGCTTTCAAACTTTTCACATCAACAAAAATTTTTGTTTTGAAATTTTGGGCTATTGAGAGGAGTACTGCTTCTGATCCCAGAATATCATTTGAAATTGCTATTTTTTTATCTTTTGGTTGTTCTTCTATCAGTTTTATAATACAATTTATTGAAGAATCACGAGTAGGAATTGAATTGTAAAATGCTTCACAAAATGTGGTGTCAAAATACAATTTAGTTATTTTTTGATTTTTTAATTCATCTAACATTTTTTCTATTGATAAATCTTTGTAAGAATCAATTTCAAATCTGAAATCTCCTGTGTACAATATTTTTTCATTTTTTGTTTCAAAAAGAAACATCAAAGAACCAGGACAATGATTTGCATTATATACTGACATTTAAATATTCATTTTCTATTGATAGTTTAACTTGACTTGTTGTTCCTACTTCAAGACTTTTCTAAAAAAAGAAATTAAGTATTTTCAAGAAGAAATACGATTTTATCACAAGGTATATTTTTGAATTTTTTTGTTATGAACTTTTTGGTTATTGATGAGCAAAAAATTAATTTTTCATTTTCCAAATTTTGTTTTGTTAATGAGGCCAGTCCTGCATAATGATCTGAATGAAAATGGGACAGAAAGTAATGTTCAACACCTCTAGTTCTTTTAAAGTCATCAATTGATATCGGTATTTTTGGTAGTATTCCACTGAAACTCATTGTCTCTTTTGTTCGTGAAAAATGATGAATCAAGTGAATGAAAATTTGACCTATCATTTTGCAGTATTATAAATCGAACTAAAATTGAGAAATCAAAGTAAAAAATGTAAAAACTATGCAAAAGAGTTTTTGTAAGTTTTGATTGAAAAAGATATTTTCTGTTACACCAATCAAATAAGAGAATTTTCATTTTTCAAATCATAACGGTGATCAAATCAAATGAAATCAAGCAATGTATCAAAAACATCAAACAACAACGATACACCAAATAAGCAATTATTTTTAACTGAACTTGCTAACTTCCTCAAAACCAGAAACAAGAGTATTTCACGAATCCCTACACTTGGTCACAAAGAACTTGATTTACAGGCGTTATACAAAGAAGTACTGAGTAGAGGAGGTGTTGAAGAAGTAAGATATTTTTTTATTTATACCTCAGGTTATCCGAAACAAACAGTGGCATAATGTTGTGAAAGCGTTACAACTACCATCAACTTGTACAAACGCTGCTTTTGCTTTACGTACTCATTATATTAAATATCTAAAAGATTATGAATCCTTTCAAAAAGGTATACCGTTTGAGGAAAATAGTTCTTCTGAAGTTGACCAAGAAGCAGAAGATTCAGCTTCTTCAATTGATGAAGAAATTGTCTTCACCAGAAAAAAAAGAAAATTTGAAATAGATTTGGATGACCAGAGAGAAACCAGCAAAAAATATAAAATGGTTTGAAAATTCAAAAAGTTTAATTTTTAAAAAAGAATGCTTTGGACGTTGAAAGACTTGAAGATAAAAATCTTCAAAAATATCAAAGGTTGTATAATTTAAATACTGTTACACAACAATCTGGACGTGAAGATTTGCTTCAAGCAATTTTTGACCACCTTGCAAAACAAAAAGTTTTGGAAATTCAAACAATCACTGACTTTGAAGAAACATTAGCATATGATGGTAACTGATGGAAAGCCGTACTATCAAACAAAATTATGTAACAATAAAATTAATTTATTATCCCATCATATCATTAGAAATATTTCTCATCTCTTTTAAAATAGTATAAATCTGTGAGCTAAGTCCACAGGATTTGATTTAGTTTTCAAATTTAATTTCAAAAACTCATCTCTCCATTTGGAAGTTTTCTTTTTTTCAAACCACCAATCAAAATGTTTATTGTTTCGAAATGAGTGAAAAAAAAACAAGTTACTTGCAAGTAGCTGCTTATGACATTGCATCAGGAACAGTAGGTGGAATAGCACAAGTTTTAGCTGGACATCCATTGGTATTGAATTATTAAAAAAAATAATTTTTTTAGGATACAGTTAAGGTTCGTCTCCAAACACAACCAACACCAAAACTAGGTGAATTGCCTAAATTCAATGGAATGTTGGATTGTTTCAGCAAAACCATTAAAGGAGAAGGTAATAAAATTGACATTTAATTTTATTTAGGATTTGTTGGTAAGATCAATGTTAAATGAACTATTTTCTAGGTTTATATAAAGGAGCATCCAGTCCAATTCTTGGAGCAATGGCTCATAACGCAGGTTTATTTTTTGTTTTTGGCCAATCCAAAGAATTGGTAAAGAGATATTACAAAAATACAACTGGTAAAATGACAACAAAAGAATATTTTATGGCTGGATTAATAACTGTATTGAATTAAGATTTGTTTTAATTTCATATTAAAAAGGGTTTTTATTCAACAATCATTGAAACACCAATTGAATTATTAAAATGCAAAATACAAAATCAAGTTGGGAAAGGTGAATACTCTGGTGTCATTGATGCTTCTAAAAGAATATATACAAGATATGGTGTCAGAGGATTATTTCAAGGAGGATCTGCAGTATGTCTGAGAAATACACCATGTTTTGCTGCTTATTTCACTTCATTTGAAGTTACAAAGAATTATTTAACACCAACAGGTGAAGTTCCTTCTTTGCTGACCAGTTTTCTTGCTGGTGGTGCTGCAGGTTTTGCATTTTGGGGTGTATTTTATCCATTTGATATTATCAAAACAAAAATGCAAACAGATGCCACAGAGATTGAAAAAAGAAAATACAAAGGTATTTTGGATGTCTTTCAAAAAATTCATAAAGAAGATGGTATCAAAGGATTTTACAAAGGATATTTACCATCAACTGTCAGAGCAGTTTTTGTTAATGCTACTATTTTTATGTTTGTAGTTGCTGCGAAAAGAGCATTAGGAGATGAAGGAGTCGCTAATCATTAGAATAAAATCACTCAAGTTATTTAACAACTTCATTTGATTGAGAGGACTCCTTATTGAAAACAGAATTCACACAAATCCACCCTTTTTGAATTTAAAACCTAAATTTTAATGGACAAAAACTCCGAAAAAAAACCCAAATAAGGAATTATTTTTTTTTTGTCCAATAAAAGTTCTTGACTAAAACTGAAAATCACTTTGTGCACATCATGACAGATTTCCAAATTCCAAAAGATTTCAAGGTTCAAAAAGGTGGAATGATACACCAGTCAAACAACAGTCATGTCTACTTGGGTGACTTTAATTCACAACCTTCGATTTTAAAAATATTTCCGTCTAAGTATCCTTCAGAAGAAATCATCAGATTCTACCAAAAAGATTATCAAATTAACATGCTACTCTATGAAAAATATCCAAATCATTTCAGTAAACCAATAAAATTCAAAAACGAAGAAAATGAACTTTACTCCATCAAGTCATCACTTGGAATTTCATTACAACAACATCAAAAAGAAACAAAAACATTCAATACTCCAGAATTTTTGAAGTTAGGAATTCAAATTTGTCAAGCTCTTCATTTTATCCATGAACAAAACGTAATTCATTGTGACATCAAACCACAGAATATTATGTATGATAAAAAAAAAGACAGTTGTTCTATTATAGATTTTGAATCAAGTTTTATAGTTTCGTTAAAAAATCCAGCTGTTTCAAAAACTACAAGAGGTAACAAACATTTTTTTTCATCAGTTTTTATTTTCAAAAGGTACTTTCAGCTTCATGAGCCCTGAACAAACAGGAAGAACAACCAAGTCTATTGACAAAACAAGTGATATTTATTCATTAGGAATCACTTTTTATTATATGCTCACTGGTGAATTACCTTTTCAAGGAGAATATAAAGATGTAATTTATGCTCATATTGCCATTCAACCACCTCTAATATCTAGTATTAGACATGATATTCCAATTGCTCTTGAATCTGTAATTCAAAAAATGATGAAAAAAAATCAAAAAGATAGGTACTACTCAGTGATGGGAATTAAGAATGAATTAGAATTCATTTTGAACAATTTGGAAAATAAGGAAAAAATACAAAATTTCAAAGCTGGTCAATATAATTTAAATGACATTTTTTCTTTTCAAAATAAGATTTATGGAAGAGAAAAAGAGAAACAAATTTTCAAAGAAAAGATTCAAAAGATTCAAATGAATAAAACAACTGAATTGGTAATGATTTCAGGAGCATCTGGTATTGGAAAATCTGTATTTCTACTTGATTTTTTTAATTTTTGAATAGAGTCTTGTCGCTGAACTTCTTGGTGAAAACCATGAAAATCTTGTTATCTCCGGGAAATTTGACCAATTTATGCAATCACCTTTTGATGCTGTCGTTCAGTAAAATATAATTCAACTAATATTTTTCCAGAATTTTGAAAAAATATTTCCAAACTTTATCCAGTGAATCAAAAGAGAATTTGAAAATTCACAAAATGAGAATGTTAAACGCTTTGAAAGGTAGAGGGAAAATCATCACTGGATTAGTTCCTGAAAGTAAATTCATTTTAGGAGAACAAACTAATTTACAACAATTTCCAAATGAAATACAAGAGCAAAAGAGATTTATTGAAACATTAGTCGATTTTTTCAATTATATTTCCGATAATCAATTGGTTTGTTTATTTTTTGATGATTTACAATGGTCTGATATTCCCTCTCTACAATTTATTGAAGCTTTGATTAAACAACAGAAAAGTAATATTCTGATTATTGGGGCTTACAGAGATAATGAAGTATCTTCGGTTCATCCAATGGTTGCAATTCTTGAACCAATTGTCAAAGAAAAAAATTTCGAAACTATAAAATTGAATAATTTGGATACAATTTCCATTGAACAAATGTTAAAAGATGCTTTAAGTTCAGATAATGTGAAGACACTTTCAGATTTAGTTTTCAAAAAAACTAATGGAAATCCGTTCTTCATTCGTGAATTTGTTTTCAATCTTTATGACAAGAAATTCATCAAATTTGATTACTCAAATGAAAAATGGACATGGGATTTAGAAAAAATTTCAACAACAAAATTCAGTGATAATGTTGTTGAATTTATGATTCAAAAAATGCATGATTTTCCATCTACCACCAAAAAAATTTTGAATATTGCATCTTGCATTGGATGTGAGTTCACATTGGACATAATAGCTATCATACAAAAAAAGTCAGAAGAAGAAATTTACAGTATTCTTGTGGATCTAATGAAGAAAGGTTGGATATTCGAAATTGATAATCATTTTAAATTTGTTCATGATCGTTTACAACAAGCATCTTATGAAATTTTTCAAGATAAAAAACAACTTCATCTTGAAATGGGAGAATTACTTTATAAAAAAGCTACACAAGAAAATGAATTAGAAAAACATATTTTTGATATTTCAAATCATCTGAATTCATCTGGTGAGTATTTTAAAGATAAATTGAAGTTAATTGAGTTGAATTTACTCGCTTCTGATGCAGCTCTCTCAAGTCATGCTTTCACACATGCTTTGGAGTTTACCAAGAAAGCTCAAAGTTTATTACCAAAAAATTCTTGGGAAACTGATCATCATTTAACATTCAACGTATTATCAAAGCTTTCTTCGAATTTTTATTCAAACAGGATGATGGATGATGCTTTAATCATCCGTGAAGAATTATTTGAAAATTCAAAAACCAATATTGAAAAATTAAAGGTTGTTTCGCCTCTTATAAAATTACATTTGATCAAATTGAATTATAAAAAAGCTACTGAATATATCTTTGCTATTTTTGATTTATATGATTTCACAAAAGAAACAACAACACTGAAAGATCCAAATGAGATTAGAAAATTCTCTGTCAAACTTTATAATGAAATTAAAGAATTTATAAAGAAAATTGAAACAACAAAAGAATTTTTAGATGCAATTCCAAATCACTCAAATGAAGAAATGACTTTATTTTGTGAATTTAATATCAGTGCAAATAGTGCTTTTCATCATATGTGGAATTTTGAAATGTTAATTGCTTCTCGTCTTATAGGAGCATTGGCTATTATCAAATTCGGTTACAATGATTACGCAGCAGGTTTATTAAGTTCTGGGTCTTGGTTTGGTCATTGTGTATTCAAAAAATCTGATTTAAAAAAAATTGGACTCTTTGCATATGATTTATTCAATCGTATCGAAAATCCAACATTAAAACTATTTGCTATGATGACGCTTGCTTACAATTTTCAATTTTGTGGAAGTGCTGAACAAGGAATGGAAATAGGACATAAAGGATATACTTTAGCTTTGAGTGTTGGTGAATATACCTATGGACCTCAATGCATCTGGGCAGAATTTGAATTCAAATTGGTTACTGGATGTAACTTTGCAAGATTATACAATCAAATTGAGTCTGCAAAGAAAATTATATATGGGGCAGGGAATATTTTCATTGGTGATTTGATTGAATTGGCTTCTGAAAGATGTGCAGTTTTAACTGGGAGGAAAAATGAATTTTCTCCAAAGATCAAAATTCCTAATTTCGAGACTCGTGAATTAACAAGATCAATACTCTCATGTGCAAAGATTTTTGGATTGTATTTATTAAGAGATTATGATTCTGCCAAAAAGTTAGTTGACGAATTTTCATCAATCTCTGTTGAATCTATTGGACTTCCAATGCATTATGAAGTTTATTTTTATTCAATTCTTGTCTGTTATTCATTATCATCACCAATAGATTATGTAGAAGATATCAAAAAGAATTTAGATATTTTGAAAGAGCATTATGATATCAATCCTCAATACTTTTCAGCTCAATATTTTCTTGCTGATGCAATCTATCAATCTTTAGTAAATTCAAATACTCAACAAGTGTTCAATTCATTCCTAAAAGCATTGAAATACTCAAAACACATTGATTTTCATTCTGCTTTGACTTATGAATATTTTTCTAAATTTTGTAATCAAAATGCTGAATTTGCTGAATTTGCTGATTTCTTTGAATCAAAAGCATTTGTAAAATATAAACGAATGGAAGCTTTTTGCAAATATAAGCATCTCAGAAATATAGACTTTATGAAAACAGAAGGATCAACATCAGATTCAACGTCATTGAATCAAATTTCTTCTTCTCCGTTCAGTGGTATAACATCATATGCAAGTGGAAACTCAATTGATCTTCAAACGATTCTTAAATCATCAGAAACGATTGCAGAAGGATTGAATAAAGAAAAACTGTTAAAAAAATTAAATCAAGTGATTGTTCAAAATGCAGGTGCTGAAAAGGGTTACATCATTTTAAAAGAGAACAATAAATTCATTATTAAAAGTGAATTTTCAAAAAAGAAAGAAAATGAAAATTTAGAAATCAAAGAACAAACAAATTTGTTATCCATCAAAATCTTCAATACTTGTCTAAACCAAAAAGACACAATCATTTTAAAAAATGGAAAAGAAGAATTACCAAATGATGAATATGTTCAAGAAAACAATATTAAATCTGTTATCTGTGCACCAATCAAAAGAGGTGGTAATATTTTAGGTATTTTATATTTGGAAAATAATTCAATGGAAGGAACATTCACACAAAGTAGAAAATTCATTTTTACACATATTCTTTCTCAAGTAGCTATTGCAATTGAAAATATTACTTTGTTTGAAGATGTCAAAACAATCAACACAGCCTATGCGAGATTCCTTCCATCTGAATTCTTAAATCAATTATCAAAAAAAGACGTTCGAAATATCCAACCTTCTGATTCAGTTGAAAAGAAAATGACCATTTTATTTTCCGACATTAGAAATTTCACTTCAATCACAGAAAAAATGAATGCAAAAGAGTCATTTGAATTCGTCAATGAAATTTTAAGTAAATTGGCTCCTTCAATTTCTTCAAATAATGGGTTTGTTGACAAATTCATTGGTGATTGTGTGATGGCTATTTTCCCTATTTCTCCTTTAGATGGTGTGAAAGCAGGAATTCAAATGTTAAAGTCATTAGAAGAATTAAATAAAACCAAAGATACCCATATTAATATTGGAGTTGGATTAGCTTTTGGGAATGTCATGCTGGGTACATTGGGATTTGAACAACGTTTAGATGCAACTGTAATATCAAATATTGTCAACACAGCATCAAGAATGGAATCTCTCACCAAAACATTCGGAGTGAATATAATCATCACAGAAGAAGTGTTTGAAGAAATAAAAAATGATTCTGAGTTTATTTGTAATTTATTAGGTAGATTTTATTTAAAAGGACAGGAAAATGCAAAAAAATTGTTTGAAGTTGCACTTAAACTTGATAAATACACATCAAAAGATGCTGAATTTCAACTTGGTGTGAAGTTCTTTTCACAAAAAAAATTCATCGAAGCTTTGAAAATATTTGAAGGATTGAAAAATGAAAAGAAAGTTTGTGAGTATTATATTAATGTTTGTGAATTATATGAGCACAGTAGTTTACCTGAAGGTTGGAATGGTGAAATTAAATTATCAAAAGATGGAGATCCTGAATTATTCACTTCAGAAGAAATCTTCAAAAAGAAGGAGAAAATATTAATTCAACAATTGATGAGAAATCCAGAAAAATTTGCATTCATATTGGAAGAAGCAAAAAAATTTGATCAAAAAGAATAAATTTTTTTGAGAGTTTGTTGATGAAAAATTATCGATTTAGTGTGTGGCGGGAAGTTGTTAATAAATAAATTTATTTACAAAAAGGCGGAAATTCAAAACTTGACGGTTTCTCTTCCTACTTCGCCCTAAGCAATTTAAAAACTCCAATCTAATTGAAGCATTCAATTTATTACTTTAATTTACAATTTCCATTTTACCAATTAAAACATAACAAAAAGGAATAAGATAAAAAACTGGTAATATGGTAAGGTGGTTTCTGAAATTTTATAAAATTTTAAAAAAATGGTCAATTTTACAGGAAAGGATTTTAAGAGCTGACCTACCTACCAGATAACCAGAAAATAAAGATTGGTAATTAAATATCAACAACAACTATTGGGGTATCATTGGCAACTGAATGCCAACAACAAAATTTTTCGGAAAATTAATGTCCAACAGAAACGAAGGAAAATTGAAACTCGAGTTTGAAAAAATAACCAATCAAATTATTTTTTTTTAACTTTCAAACAAAGAAAATAATTATTTTTTTTTATCACTTTTGTAATAATATTCCTTGAAAAATTCAAATATTTTTGAAAAAGTCTTTGTCCAATATTCTCTATTTACAAACATACTTTCCTTTTTTACAATTTCTATTTTTTTTATTGACATTGTTGAGTTGGTAATGAAAATGAAATAATTATTTTTAAGTTTGCATGGACTATTGTTTGCTTTTATTTGTTCTTGTTCAAAAGAATCACCGGACTTTCCACTTAAAGATACTTGTCCATCAATAGTGGTTTTGAGTTTGCATTGAATTCTAAATAAACTTGAATCATGAGGAAAAATAATTAAAGAGTCTTGTAAGTCTTTTTTCCCAATATAAAGGGCAATAAAATCATTAGATATGTCAGAAGTATCAATGGATCTCCTCAAGACAACTTTGGTGAGATCTTTCACTTCTGAAGTTTGACAAAATTCGATTTCCATTTCAGATTTAAAAGTTAATTTTCTTTTTTTTAATAAATTATTCATATACATTCCTTTGAAAAATTGTTCAAATGAACTTGATTCTATTTTACATTTTTGATAAAGAAATGATTTAAATGAATAAAAATATAATGGAAATTGTTCAAAATCACTTGGTTGAATATTTCCTTTAATTGATTTTGATATCATATTTTTAAAATCATTCCATTTTGATCCCATTCTATCTAATATTATTTCAAAAAAAATTAAAGGAATAAAAATAGATTTGTTTTTAAGTTCAAATAAACACCCTTGTTCAACTAATGACTTTATCATTTTTTTTATTCCATATGAACTATAGTCATCAATTTTCCATTGTTCTAAAACTCCAAGAAGTATAAAATATTCATATTTATCATATTGATGTAATTTATAAATTGATTTTGTTGTTTCTATCATATTTTCATGAACTTTATCAATAGAATCATATTGAATTAATGTCATTGCTAAATATTGTAATAATCTAAACACTCCTCCCAATGATGATATATAATTTTTCCATGATTGTAAATTAAAATCAATTTTTTTATTTTTGATATAATCAGAAATTATTTTAACAATAGTTTTATAATCAAGATTATCTCCAATTTCTAAATGAATTGAATTTAATCGATAAGATGTTGATGGTAAAACTAATTCTATTGGAGTATCTGAAGTGCCACTAACAATTGGAATAATAAATGTATTATGATCCATTTCAGATAAAACTAAATCCATTAACTTTTTGGTGTATTTATAAATAATAGTTTTATGTTTTTTATCAGATAATGTAGGATTATTTAAAAATTCCTGATATAAATCATCATCTAATGCAACATTTTGAATTTCATCAACTCTCCATAAAATTGTTAATTCATCATCTTGATTTAAATTTAAATCTTTTTTAATTTTCAACATTATTTCACTTGGTTCCATATCTTTATCAAAAAAAGGTTTAATATCTTTAACATTAATAAAATCACGCATTTCTTTTTTCCATAATTGAGATAATAAACAACAAGATAAATGAAAATCAACAGTTTCATTTGACTTAATTTGATTTCCATTACTTTCTTTAATGAATATTTCGATAAAATGATTTCCTAAAATTCTTTTTTTAAAATTTGAAAATATTTCCTTGGATTCTTTTTCAATTTCTTTTGATTGAAAACTTTTTAAAATTTCTTTTATTGTAACAATACAAAAATTTTCATTTTTTAAAACATAATTTTTGAGAATATTCCAAATTTCAAAACTAAAACGACTTTTTCCAATTCCACTTCCACCAATAATTGAATTAACTTTCCATTGTTGATGTAATTTAATTTTCTTTGAAAATAAAATAAAATTTGATAAAATAGATTTCATAATTTTCTCTTCACTTTCTTTTCTTTGAACATAATCAAAAATAAAACCTTCAGAAGCATATATTGACTTGTTTTCAATTTTTTTTTTTTTGAATTCTTCCAAATTTATTTCTTCTCTTTTTCTTTTGACTCCACGATTTTCCTATTTTTTTTTAAATAAAAGCTTCTTTACCTTAATTTTGGAAAAACTGTTGAAATAACGAATTCCATCAAATCCAAAATACTTTTCTAAATCTTCTTTTGTTAAGTCCAAAATTTGTTGAGCTGAATAATTTTTAAATTTTTCTTTGTCTTCTTCATCAATTTCGTTCAAAAGTTTTGTTTTAAGCTCTTCCTCTGTTTCTTCTGTCTCCATTTTGTCTTTTTGAGGCTTTTCTATTTTTTTATCCGAAGAATTTTGAAGTCCGTATTGATCTCGGATTTTAATTGATTTGAAAAAAACAATAAATTGATTGGTTAAATTTACAACATTGAAAAAAAATTTATAATGAAACACTGACAAAATATAAAATGGAAAATACTTAAAGATTTAAAAATATAATAGTACATAATAAAAAGAACAAAAAAGAATAATGGTTATTGATTTTTCAAAAGCAAAAATTTATAAAATAGTTTGTAATACAACAAAATTGGTATATGTGGGAGCAACATGTGAGCCTAGATTATCTCAAAGATTATCAAAACATTTATCTAATTTTAAATGTTTCAAAAACAGAAAATATCATGTCACAAGTTTCAAAGTTCTTGAAAATAATAATTATTCAATAATTTTACTTGAAAGTGTTCCACAATGCACAAATAAAGATCAATTAAAACAATACGAACGTAAATGGATTGAACAAATAGATTGCATAAATAAGTGTGTCGAAGGTCACACATCTAAAGAATATCGAGAAAATAATAAAGAAAAATATAAACAATTATCAAAACAATATTATCAAAAAAAACAATGATAAAATTAAAGAATATCAAAAACAAAAATATAACTGCTTATGTGGAGGAAAATATGTAAATAGTCATAAAGCAGAGCATAAAAGAACAAAAAAACATCAACAATTTATTAATCAAAATGATTAGCAATATTATTTATATTATTTAACTAAAATAATATTAATTTTTATTATAAATTTATAATGTCAAAATTGTCTGAAAATATCAGAAAAAGATTAAATATAAATGAAAAAGAGTTAAAACATGTTTGAGATTTAATGGAACAACCAAAAAAAGACAAGTCAATGAATACTCCACATCATATAGCAAATGAAAGAGATTCAATTCATCAGTTAGATTTATTATTTCTTCCACACGATAACAAGCAAAAATATATATTAACAGTAATTGATGTATTTTCAAGACACGCAGATGCTGAACCAGTCTTAACTAAAACACTGAATAAAATAGTAGAAGCATTAAAAAAGATATATCAAAGAAATTATTTGAATATTCCAAAACACTTTTTGCAAGTTGATAGTGACTCAGAATTTAAAGGTGTATTTAATAAATTTGCAAAAGATAATAAAATTGGAATTCGTCGCTCATTGCCTAACTGTCATAGAACACAAGCAGTAGTTGAAAGTTTTAACAGTATTCTTGGTAAAATTATATTCGAGTTACAAACCATTGAAGAATTAAAAACTAAACAAACCAATAGAAAATGGACAGCAAATTTACCTCTAATTGTTGAAGAATACAACAAACAAATTGAGGAAAAGAAACCAAGAAAACCAGAAAAAAAACTAGCAAAATGTCAAGGAGTTGCTTGTAAATTATTAGAAACTGGTGATAAAGTAAGAGTTGCTTTGGATTTTCCAATAGATCTAGCAACTGGAAAAAAACTTGATACAAAATTTAGAAAAACAGATATTAGATGGAGTGAAGAACTCCACGAAATTGAAAATATAATATTAGCACCAAATCAGCCACCATTATATCAATTAAAAGGAATTCCAGCAAATTATACAAAAAATCAATTAAGAAAGGTAGAAACACCAAAAGTCGAACGAAAGATGGTCAAAAATATATTGGTTCAACAATTGTTAAAACAAGAAAAAAAAATATATAGATTTTTTTAAATATAAAAACTACTTAAAAAAATATCTCAATATTAATATATAGAAAATGTTATTAAAAGATATTAAATTTGTTAAAGAAGATTTATTGAGTTATGAAGAATTAAAAAAAGTCATTACAGAAAAAATTATATTTAATAAAACAAAAATAATATCCACAAAATTGAATAAAACATTAATAATTCAAGGAAATGAATTTTATTTGTATGACAGAAAATTAAAGTTGTATAAAAAGCAAACGTATAAAGATAAGGAACAATGCAATAACGGAGTAATTTATATTGTATCTTTGTTGATAAAAGAATCTTATGAAAATTTAGAACAAGTTTCTAAAGACAATCTGGAAACTTATAAAAAAGGTTTTGAAGCGATTTTCCAAAATGGAAGTATTTTAAAGTATTTTCCTCAATTGAAGGTTGAATTAACAAATAGAAAGAATTTTGATAAACAGTATATAAATGAAATTCACTTTTTGAATGGATATTTTGATTTAAAAAACGGAGAATTTAAAGAAAGAGAAGAATATTGCAGAATTACAGATTGTATTAACAGAAATTACAAAAAACCAAAAAAAGATTCAATGAAAAAAGTGAAAGAATTAATGAGTATAATATATCCAAATGAAGATGATAAAAATTATTTAATGATGACTATAGCAACAGCATTATGTGGAATTGCAACAATGGATCAGTCAATTTTGTTTCTTTTGGGTAAAGGATCATCAAGAAAATCAACTGTAATGAAAATGTTAAAAAATTCAATTGGAATGTATTTTGTAGAATTAAAATCTGATACTTTTGTGATGGGAAATTAAAAAGCTAACAAAATATTAAATACCTTATTAGAAAAACCACACGCAAGGCTAATATGGGTGAATGAGTTAGCAGATAAAAAAATTGATAATTTATTATTTAAATCTGTATGTGAAGGAACAGCACAAACCACAAGATTATTTCAAGATGGAATTATAGAAATCCAAATGAATTCTTTAATTATGATTACAGCAAATACATTTCCAAGCATTAAAATAGATTCTGGAGTTATTCACCATATTAAATCACATACTCATATGTCAGAATTTGTTGATGAAGAAAATAAAATGGACAAAGAAAATAATATTTATTTGAAAGACAAATATTTAGAAGAAAAAATGAGAGATATTGAGATGTCAAATGCATTTTTAAAATATATTGCAAATTATGCAAAGAAATATTACAAAGGAATAAGATATGAAGCAACACAAAATTTTAAAGATACAAAAGAATGTATTACAAGTCCAAATGATAATTCAAGATTATATTGATGTAAATTTAATTATTACAGAAGATGAAAAAGCTAGAATTGGAAGGGATGAAATGATACAAAATTTTAAATTTACAAATCCAAAATCATTGATTACTTGTATGCAATTAATTAACAGTTTAAAAGATAAGAGTATTAGATATGAAGGAACATTCAGATACAAAAAATTAAAAGGTTGTTATCTTGGTGTTAAATTTAGTGATAACAATGAATCAGATTCAGAAAGTGATAATGAAGATAAACCAAATTATAAAACCAAATATGATAATTTATTAATTAAATATTAAGAACTTGAAAGAAAATACACCCAATTAAAAATTAAACCAAAAATTATTAAAGATATCCAACAAGAAAGCAAAAAGAAAATCAAAAAAGATGAAAAAGAAGATGAAGAACCATTAATTGTTAATTTTTTGTAACTTAATTTTTTAAATATAAAGAATATATAAAAAATTAAAATATATAGTTATAATATATAATGGAAAAAAAATCAAAACGGATTTAAATTTGCTGAAGAAAATGAAGAAAATAATCTCACTGAAGAAGAATGAGAAGAAGCACAAATTGCACTTAATTCTTACAAATTGAAAGCAAAACCTATAGGATGTTATTCTTTTGTTAAAAATGAGGATGGTTTCTGTTTTGTTCCTGACAAACTTTTAACGCATTAACTCATTTAGAGTTTGGTAGATGTTTCAATCATTCAATAGATAAATTACCAAATTCATTAAAATATTTAGAATTAGGAAAAAATTTTAATCACCCAATAAATAAGTTACCTAAATCATTAGAATGTTTAATTGTAAATGTAAATTATAAAAAATCTGTGAATTTACCTAAATCAGTGAAAATAAAAAAATTGGAATTGGATTGAAGATACTGTAAAAATGGAACTCTATCAAAATGGTATCTTAATTGATAAAAAATATTAAAATATAAAAACTACTTAAAAAAAAATTAATATATAGTATTAATAATATATTAATAATGGAACAAAAATATCATAAATATTTTACCAAAAATAAAAAAAACGGAAGATATTAAAAAATACAGAAAAGAATATTATAAAAATAACAGAGAGAAATTTTACAACAAGATAGAATGCAAGTATTGTGATTGTAGAATTTTATATAACAATAAAAGTAACCATAAAACCACAAAACATAAAAAAAATGTTGAAATTTATAATTTTAAATCTAATGCAAATATATAAGATGGTAAAGAAAATCAGAGCAACACCAGTGAAAGAACACAAGAAAAAAAAAGATAAAATGGAGATTGAAATTGATAAATTAAAAAAAGAACAAAAGGAACGAAAAAAAAAAATAAAAGAATAAGAAAGAGAAATCAAAAAAATATCCAAAGAATTTAAAAATTTGGAACCAAAGAAACCATATTGTGGCATAAAACCTTTAAAAAAAAATCAACGTGAAGCAACAGACAAAGAATGTTACAAAATGGAGCAATTACGCAATTGGGGTAAAAAAGCCACAACAATTAAAAAACTCTTATCAAATTAATATTTTATAATCAATAGAATATTAAGAAGAGTTATTATTTAATATATCCATAATTTTATTAATATTTTCATTTTGTTTGTCAATTTCAATTTTATGGGTGCTTTTGGTTTCGTGTAGTTCAGTTTGTAGTTCTTTAACAGATTTCATTTCAACCAAACCACCAAGACAAGAACTTTTTTGAATATTTTTGATGAAATAAGCAGCAGCAAGAACAAAAGGGCTAATTGTTGTTGATACCAATGTTATTATGCCAATTATCAATGTAGCGGTTTCCATAATTATATATTAATCAAACATTTTAAAAAATAAATTTACAATTGAAGAGATGCAAAATGAAGAGTAATATCTGGTGATGTTTGTGTGCTACATTGCAATTCAAATATTGCTGGACCAGCTGGAATATTACTAAATGAAGATAAAGTTAAAATTTTATTGAAACCACCAGAAGCAAATGAAGCACTTTTTGCAATTGTTTGACTGTTTGTTACATCTTGTAATTTGATACTAACAAGAAATCCACCAAATGCACTATAAGCAACAAACAAGTTTGACATAAAGTCACCAAGATTATTTGTACCACCATAAAGGAAATTTGAAACTCTAACATATGACCCTGTACTTGTGTTGAAGTTTGAAGCTAATCCCATATTTATAATTCTTTGATCAACATCACACAGAGTTCCAGTTTTTGGTTGAAGAAAATGATTATATACAGAACTTGGAGCTACTGCACTTGTAAGTACATAATCATTACCACTATTTTCTTTTAAAATAATGGAACTACCAGATTTAATTTCTCCTAATGAGTATATTGAACCTTCTACATATAATTTTGAATTTTTAGATAACACATTTGCCCTTGTTTGGTCACTTACACACACAAGAGCGTTTGGAGTTGCCTTAGCATTCAACCAAAGAACATTTCACACAAGTGGTGAAATTTGATGTCCTCCTATTTGTGGTTTATGCTCACCAGACTCTTCATATGTCCTGCCACAACCATATAATTACTGATATTATTTCTAAATTCAGCAGTCCAATTATCAGTCGCTGCAGTTGTAAATCTAGTACCAAGATTTGAAAGTGTTCCAAAATTGATTATTTGATCACCCACTGCGTCAATACTAATATTTGCACCTGTTTTTGAAACAATATCATTTGTTTCAAGAATAGCTCTTGTTCATACTGATATTTCCAGTTGATGTTAAAACCTTTGAATTAAGTGTTTGAGTACCGTTTGTCATAACAAAATCAGAATCGGCACCAATATCGGTAATGGTGTAAATTCTATTGGAAGATGGTTGAGGAACGTTTACTGATGTTGTTGTTCCAGTTGCATTATGTTGGGAAACAATTTGATTAGAAACACCATAGATTTGTGAAGTAAAAGAGCCAGCATAACCAGTTGTAAATGAATTTCCATCAACATATAATTTTGCACTTACAGTTGTAGCTTTTGAAGCTTCTACATTTCCCATAATTGTAGGAGTTGTTGAATCCAATGCACCACACCATAGAAGCAAATAAGTTCCAAAATCTGGACGAATTCCACATAAAGTCGGCTTTTAAGCACCTGATAGTTGTCTTATACCCATTGCAAGTCTTGTATCGTCCATTGCACTCATTAACGCATATGTCCAAGCAATATCAGTAAGCGCTTGAAATGTAATACCACCATCGTATAATGTTGTGAATCTAACTTTTCCAGTTCCATTTGCATCAAATACCAAGTCATCATTTATACTGATTGAAGTTATCAAATTTGTTTCAATTTTTTCATTTGCTTTTAATTGATGAACTTCCGCCTTGTATTTACTTGAATCAGCACCATCTTGATAAACTATAGGTTGGAAATTAATTCAATATCCAGTATTTAAAGGGATATTTATGTCCCCAGTAACACCTACTTCACTTACACTGTCTTTTATTTTGTTGGTTCCATCACCAATAATAATTTTATTTGTAGTCAATACATTTGCTGGTGTTCTTTGTATATATTCATTAAGAGAAGCCATAGTAACTCCAGCAAATGTTGGTAAATTTTCACAAGTTAAATCTTTTAGTTTTAAATGAATTCCGTTTCCTTCTTCAGTTGCTATTTTAAGCATTAAAAAAAATAAACTAGAGATTTTATTTTTTTCGAACTGAATTATTATTTTCTTAATGTATATTATAATTAAGAATTTAAACAAAGAAGGCAATGCATCTTTATCAGCAGTTCCGTTAAAATTAACAAACAGTATTTCAGAATGGGCTGATTTAAAATCAGAAAGAGAGTTCAGTGTATTGCACGGTAATACAGATTACTCAAGAACAATTTTTACATCATCCAATAATTCATCTGCTGGGGTGACAGTAAATTGCTCACCTCCATCAGCAGATACAATGATTCATCCAATAGCTTGGAAAAAGGCAAAATGGATATTAACATTTGTATTTTCAAATGCTACAAATGCAAATATTAATGATCCATTTGGGACAAAAGCAGCTTCAAATTTTTGTTTGAGACAATATCCTTTGAAACAAATATTACAAAATGAAAAATTAAAAATAAATGGAAACTGTTATGCAGTTTCAAAAGCTTCTAGCTATTGAAACGCATTTTACAGGTTTGCTAACTTTGTTGATGATAAAGTTAATGAATACAGTTTAACTTCAAACCAGTTAAATGAATTCTATAATTACAGTGATGCCTCTTTAACAGCTAAAAATCCATTCGCTCAATATGGAAATCAACAAATAGGAGAATCAAGATTTGCATTCAATTGTGATTGTTCAACACTTGTTAGTAATGCCTCTGAGAATGTAAATATTTTGGCAAAAGGTAGTCAAGCACCATATATCAATGCAACTTTAACTTTCACTTTTGAAGTTATGGAACCAATCAAAATCTCCCCAAGGTATTATTCACAATATGCACTTCACGGGGTTAAAGATATGATATATTTTGCTTCATTTGCAAATCACTCAAGAATGTTTTGTATAAAAAATGGTGCATTTCCAGCAAATGTAACTCTCAACTCAGTTTCTACTAAACTTGATGAATTTGATTTACATTTTGCTTATTCAACACCAAAACTTCTTTCTGATATCCCTAATAGTACTGTTTATCTATACCAATTTGTGGATTATTATTCAAAAGAAGCTTCATCAGCAATAACAAGTGATGCAACTGTTCAAAAATTATTATTCAATGCAGTTAATTTAAGTTCTGTTCCTAGAAAACTAATAATATGGGTATTTAAAAAAGAATTTGACATTATTGAAGCTAATCTCAGTAACTATGAAAAAACAAATACCTCAAAATCTATTATAACAAACATAAATATCACTTATGCAAATAAACAAGGTATTATGTTTGAAGCATCTGAAAGAGATATTTTTGAAATTTCAAAGAAAAATTATCTTTTAGGTTTATCATATTCTCAAACTGCTAAATGGGTCAGTTCATATGTTTGTCTCAACTTTGATGAAGAAATTCCAGTCTTTGAAGCTTAAACACTAGGAACATTAGCAAACCCTCAATTATCTTTTAATGTTCTATTTAAATGTGTTCCAAGTTGAGGTAATAGAACTTATTAATTAAACATAGCAATTATATATGAAAGTACTTGCACAATTATTAAAAATTCTAGTGCAATTAAACAATTACCAGTTTTATCTGCTGAGGATGTTATTGTATCAATACAAAAAAAATATGATGTTGTTTTTTCAAGTAAATATGCAAGTAACAACTATAGTGAAAAAATGTCAAAAAGTTCATTGTTGTCAATATTATCATCAATTTTACTTATTGCAAGAATGATTTGTTAAGAAATACAAAAAGGTGCTTCAATAGTAAAAAGTGTAGTAGATGTTGTAAAAAAAATAAGTTTTGGTGAAAGTGGAAGTGTTGTTGTAAAAAAGAAAAAAGGTGGAAAAATAAAAACAAGAAATTAATTAAATGGTGAAATGTATTAAATTTATTCATTATAATTTGTTAAAAGTTGATAAATTATAATATACTTAATCAAATTGTTTAAATACTAATTTAACTGTTATTAAACTATCTGGTGGAACTTTAAGAGGAAATAAACAACTATGGACATCAAAATAATAAATTTGTAAATTAATATTTTTTATCTCTTTTGAACTTTCTGAATCAATCCATTCAAATTCACTGACAGTATAATTTTGAATACTTCTTAAATGTAAATGCATCTTGGTTTTTTAAACTTATTTCAAAATTTTTTAATATTTTTTCATTAGTAAATGATGTCGAAGATTGAAAATTAAAAGTATTATTTAAATATTCAACTCTTATTGGTAATGCACTTAATGTAAATATTATGTTTCTGACTTGATGTAATTATAAATAGTGCAATAGTATCCTTCAACTAAAACTGTATCAACTCCAATACTATTGTTTATTGTATAATTTCTTGTTTGAATAACTTCATTTTTTACATTATTTCCACCTGAATAATAAACATCTATTTTAAAATCTCTTCCTTGGTTTAAATTTGATTTTGTAATGTTTGTTTTTTACACGATTTATGCAATGAAATCCACAAGTTTGAACTGGAAGTGATTTAAACTGAAATTTGTAATGATTAAATGATAATTTATATGGAGACTTAAATAATAACCAACTTAAATATGTCTGATTTTGTTTAAATTTACAATTTACTTTATAATCACTGAATTTGAATTGTTTATCTGGAAATAATCCATATGGGTCAAAAAACTCAACTTTTTTATCAGAAATCTTATTTAAACAACAATAATGCCCGTAATTATCATTTTGCATATACATTTTAATCACACTTCCGTTATTCATATGTAATAAATGCTTAAGTGTCTCATAATTATATAATTCCGGATATATTACTAATTTATAACCTGATATTTGTTGAATCTGTGAATTTAATAGGGGATATTGTTTTAATTTTTCTATTTTTTCCTTTAAATCTGCCATTTATATATTTAACATATAAAAGTTTTTTTTTCATCAAATTTTGTTTAAACAATCAAAAAATAAGAATTTTTATGAAAAATTACAAGTTTTTTTGTAATTTGAAATAAATTTATATATTGTTATATTTTATAGAATGTTATCAATTGGTCAAAAAATAAACAAATATGTTAAAGTTATAACTTATATAAGAGGTGGAGAAAATGATGGAAATGTTATTTTTTTAAATAACAAAAATTTAGATGCAACTTTGGAGGAAAAACAAAAATATGAAAAAATGAAAAATAAAAAACAAATTAATATTTATGAACATTTATCTGAAACAGAATTAAGAAAATTAATGAAACAAGTTTATGGTCAATCAATTAGATTAAATTTAAAGGATTATAAAATTCTTACTAAATTATTATCTAAAAATATTGAACCTCAAGATGAAAGATTAAAAAAAATGTATGATTTGTTAAAAACTGAAATAAAATTAAAATCTGAAGAAAATAAAGAAATTATTGTTTATGATGGATTTATACAACAAATACCAAGGAAAAATGATGATGGAAATGTTATTTGGAGACAATATGTTGCTGCACCTTCAGAAAGTGGAAAATCAACTTATTTGGCATCTTTAATTAAAGAATACAAACAATTAAAACCAAAAGCAAATATTTATTTATTTTCTGATACTCCAAAAGATGAAAAAATTGATAAGTTAGGAATTATAAGAATTTTATTGGATGATGAATAAATCGCAAATCCAATTGAAGCTGATGAATTAATGGGACCGACTGAAGCTGGACATCATTCACTTGTAATTTTTGATGATATTGATAGTATTATTGATAAAAAATTGTTCAAACAAGTTTCTGTTTTAAGAGACCAAATTTTACAAAAAGGAAGACATTATTTTATCAGCTGTATAGTTACAAATCACAAATTAACAGATTACAAAAATACTGCAATTATTCTTAATGAAGCACAATACATTACATTATTTCCAAAAGCTACAAGCAAACATCATTTTCATTACATATTATTCACTTAATGTTAAATGATGAAATTGATAGAACATATAAATTACCAACAAGGTGGATTACAATATCAAAATTATTCCCAAGATACATTATGTATCAATCTGGTATCTATGTGCTTTAAATTGAAATACATAGATTTTATCAATTTTATTTTATTATATTAATATATAATGAAACAAAAAACTTCGAAACATATTGTTATGCCATTAATTGGTGGAGGGGCAGGAGATGATTATATTGAATCAATTTTAAAAGGTAAAAAAAAAATATATGAAAATTTAAGATTTTATTTCAAGGAAGCAATTAAAAATAATAAGATACAAAAAGAAGATTATTCTTTGAAAAACTTCAAGCTTTATCGAGATTATTTAGATAGTGAATCAAATAATAAAAATAGAATTCCAAGAACAAGAAATACAATGGCCGATATTATGAATAATCAAGTTGATTTAATTATAAAAGAAGCAGAAAAAAGAGAAAAAGAAGAAAATAAAAAAGTGAATGATGATGTTGTAAAAATGAAACAACAAATGGATAAGTTAGAGAACGAAAGAAAAGCAAAACAAGTAATTTCTAACGTATTAAAAAATCAAAAATAGAAAAGAATTACAAAAACTAATTTAGTATCAATGTTAGTTAATGGTAATTCTGCTTATGTTGTTGGTTTTTTCTTCATGTTAGATGGAATTATAAATGTTTTTGCAATTCCTTCTCCAATGTGGTTCAATGTATTGGATATTGTCTTTGGATACCTTCCAATGAGTTTCATTGCCATGAAAATTTTTGGATCAAAGAAAAACAAAACTCAATAAAAATCTTGGTGTTAAATTTCAGTCTTTTTCATCTGATCACTACAACATCCAGCTGTGTAGAATCAGCACTCAGATTTCTTTCCATTGGACAATCTGGTAGTCCAAAAATAGAAATTTTCCTTTTCAAATGATGAAAAAAAAATGATTAAATTCTTTCAATTTCATATTTTAAAAGTGAAATCAATTTTTTCGGCTGAATATTTATCCAATCAGATTACTTTCAATTTCGTCCAACAAAAAAACACAATGACAGAAAACATGTCCTCCGTCGCAGAATATCTTTCAAAACATCAACTTGCAAAAGTTATCGAAGATGCTGTAAATGATTGCTATAAATCACAAACAAACGATCCACAAACATTTTTAGTAAAAAAAAAAAAAAAATTAAATTTCTTCTTCGTTTGTAGTCAGAATATTTCAAAAAAGATGTTTCTTCAAAAACAATCTCAAAAGTTGTCGGAAGAGAAGTCTTAGATTCTAGAGGAAACCCAACTGTTGAAGTTGGTAAGAAACTTAAAAAAAAAATAATTTTTCTTTCAGACGTTTATTCAGGTGGAAAAAGAGTTGGAAGAGCATCAGCTCCAAGTGGTGCTTCAACAGGTTCAAATGAAGCAAAAGAACTCAGAGATGGCGACTCAGTAAAAAAAACAACGAAAAAAAAAAAAATTAACGTTTTAAAGAAAAGATATTTAGGAAAAGGAACTTTAAAAGCTGTTGAGAATGTAAATGGTCCATTAAATTCAGTTTTAAATGGAAAAAACCTTGATTCTCTTCTTGAATGTGATAAAGCAATGATTGAAGCAGATGGAACTGAATTAAAAGAAAAACTTGGTGGAAATTCAATTACAGGATGTTCATTTGCAGTTGCAGTTGCAGGAGCTAAATTAGCTGATGAAGAATTATTTTTATATTTATCAAGACAATTTGACTCACAAAAAAAGAAATTTAGTTTACCAACACCTTTAGTTAATATTTTAAATGGAGGAAAACATGCTGGTGGAAAACTTAAAATTCAAGAATTTATGATTGTTCCAGTAGGTGATAAATCATATAAAGAAGCTTTAAGAAAAGTAGCAACAGTTTATCATCATCTTGGTAAAATATTAGTTAAAACAAAAGGACAATCAGCAAAGAATCTTGGTGATGAAGGTGGTTTTGCTCCAAGTTTAGATACTCCAGATGAAGCTTTAAACGCTATTGAAGATGCTATTAAAGCTGCTGGATATGAAGTTGGAAAAGATGTTAAATTAGCTTTAGATTGTGCTGCTTCTGAATTTTATGATAAAGAATCAAAAAAATATGAAATTACAGAAGGTAACTTTGTTACTTCAGAAGAATTAGTTGCTTTTTATGAAAAACTTGTTCAAGATCATCCTGCTCTTACTTCAATTGAAGATGCTATGGATGAATGTGATTATGAAGGTTGGGCTAAATTTACAGAAAAATTACAAGATAAAGTTATGGTTGTTGGTGATGATTTATATACAACAAATACTCGTTTAATTAAGTATGTTTCTTTTTTAATTAATAACATTTCATTTTATAGAAAAGGTCTTGAAGGAAAATGGGCAACTGCTCTTTTATTAAAAGTTAATCAAATTGGAACTATTTCAGAAGCTATGGATGCTGCAAGAATGATCTTTAAAGAAAATCAAAATGTTGTTGTTAGTCATCGTTCAGGTGAAACTGATACAACAATCATTTCAGATTTGGCTGTTGCTATTGGTGCTAAATACATTAAAACTGGTGCAACTGCAAGAGGTGAAAGAGTAGCAAAATATAATAGACTTTTACAAATTGAAGAATACCTCAAAGAAAATAATTTACTTGAAGAATAAATGTTATTTCTGAATTATGTTTAATTAAATTGGGCACAAATGATTTGATTGGATCTTGATACCTTTTTCTTTTTGTTGAGTGTTGAGTGTTCAAAATGGCTCCACTTTGTAAACCAGCAACTAAAAGATTATTGGCAACTTGTGGTTTTTATGCTGGTATTGCTTTTTATATACCTTTGATTATTGTTTATTATGTACTTTCTGTTAGATTACTTTCTGACAGTTTGAATTTATACTACATTCGATTAAGAAATGGTGAATCATTGAATGTTAAAATAAATGTAAAAAAAAAAACAAAAAAATAACAATAAAAGGAATATGGACAACGTTATGATTCTTGGAAAAATTTGACATTTAAAGTGAAATTAAATTTACAAGAAAAAAAGTTATACAGTGATGAATCAGTAAGAAAAATAAAAAATTAAAAAATATAATAGCATGAATCATTTTCAAAATTTGAATGGATTGGTGACTTAAATCCTTACTCACCTTTAAAATTCAAAACAAATTTTTCAACTTCATCATTTCACCAAATTTTTGAAGTTTATAAAAAAGAATCAACAGATGTATCTTTTCAATTTATAAAGAAAATAAATACAACCAAATATAACAATATCTGTTTAAAGTATAATTTAAAATATAATGAAACAAAAAAAGAAAATATAACTTTATCAGATGCATTAGATTCATGTGGTAATGATAAACAGTCAGCTTCAGGAAGGTTAGAAATTGTTGTCAGAGAGGAATCAGATCCAATGTTGTATATACCATTTCAATCAAGTCAACCTTATTGGATCAAAGAAATCATTTCTTCACCTTATTATATTGCCACTGTTATTATTTTAATTGTACTTTTTGGGTTAGTCATTTTTATTCCTTTATTCTCTGTCATGGGTTTATTAATTTATTTGGAACATTTTAAAAAATATAGAAACTTTGAATCAATAAAAGAATAATTTTTTTTCCTTTTTTTTATGGAATTTGATTATCAAATCAAAGTGAATAACATGTTATTTGAAATTTTCTAAAACATATTTTGAGAAATGATGAAAATCTGGTGTTTTTAAATCAATTTCTTTTCCTAAATCATCTAATTTTCTTAATTCTAATGCATCTTTTGCGAATTCATATTTTAAGAATTCACTTTGTTCTTGTTCATTTAAAATACCTCCTTGTACTTTCAAACTATCTTTACTTGCTTGAGATAAATTCTTATAATAATTTGGATCTCTTGCTAAATATCTTTTTGCTTCAACATGGAGCAAAACAGGTTCTGAAACTGATTTTGTAAAAAAATTTTCTTTTTAAATTATAAATAATTTCTTGGTATTACCTAAAAAATTTGAACCAATAACTTCATGTTTTGGATTCACATTGTTAAAAATATCTTTCAAATAATCTTTTTCATCCATGAAAAAATCACCAATATCATGTAATAAACAAGCTTTAAAATTGAAACTTAATCAAAGTTTTTTACCTGTTATGAAACTTGAGAGTTAATTTTTTTTTTTTTTTTGCAAATCAAACCTTGAAGATGAACCATTTTTTTCTGCTAAAGTTGCCACTTGTAATGAATGATCTACTAATGATAAATCTTCTTGATATTTTTTATCTTTTTTGTATTCAAATAAAGAATGAATAAAATTCAAAATATTCTTTCTCATATTTGGATCATATGTTGAATAAAAATGTTTACTATTCTTTGTCAATTTAAAACTTTTTAAAAACATTTTCTTTTTGTTTTTGGTTTTAGTTTTTTAATACAATCAAGTTTGGTTGGTCAATTATTTTAATTGGATGAATAACAAATGGATTGAGACTCTTTATTTTGAAGACTCTTCAAAGAACTTGAAAAAAAACGAAGATTTTATCAATATTCTAAAGAAAAAGTAAGAAGAAAACAAAATGAGAAAAGGATGTGATTCATTGTCTTGAAGGATTATTTTTGAGATACTTCAAGTTGGTTTATTCTTATAAAGATACCAATTGTCCAAGAGTCTTATTGAATAATAAAAATTTAATAAGATAAAGTTTTTGGATTCATTTTTTGCATAACATTATAAACAACTGTATCTAAAATTCCAGCAATTGTAAAAACTCCACCAATAACTGCGCATAAATTTGTAATGAAATGAAGGAATGATTTTCTTGTTTCCGTGATATGTACCATAATAGGTGATAAATCATAAATTAAAAATACTCCAGGAACAACATTTTTATGAACTTCATTATGAGGACGAAAATGTTGAGTAACTGAATATTGATTTGTTTTAATCTTTTGAAATAGAGTAAGTATTCAATTTTTCTTACAACTTCTGAACTACCACTTAATTCATATATAGTTGGTACAACTTTTACGAAATATTGAAATAAACCTGAACCTTTTGGAATAATTCTCTTTACCCCATCTAAAGGATTTTGTAATCCTGGATATTTTTCACCAAAACCTAATGAATGAATAATATGTGAGGTATTGAAATGTTCAATTTCATATGATGTATATTCATGTGAAATTCCACCAGCAGTTTGTGTTGATTTTCCAGGAATCAAATGAATATTACCAGCCACCTTATTTACTAAAATATAACCGTGTAAATTACATCCTTCAAGAGCAGAGTATTTTTGTTTTCTTTCAAAATTTTCTTCTGTGCATTGTTCAACATCTGCAAAAAAAAAATTAGAACAAAGGTAGGTTTTGAACCATCTCCAATTGTTAAACCCCATCCTTTTCTTTGATAAGCTTCTCTAACACTATCACAAGTATTACAACATTGTTTTGGTGATGTTGCTGCTCCATAACCTAAAAATCATTTTTTTAATTTTTTTTTTTTTTTTTACATGGTCCACAATAATCTTTTGATTTGATTTTTGCAATTATTTTATTTTTTTCTTCAACTGTTTTTGGGTCTGTATGTACTTCAAGTTTATAAGCATCAAGTGGTTCACCTGTTTTTAAATCTAATCTTCTTTTATAAATAGTTTTTTGAACTCCAATTTGTAACTCACCTGCAACATCAACAACATCAAGTGAAAGAGCTTATAGATTTATATTTATTTTTGTTTTACCTGCGCAACTGATTGATGGAAAAGTCATATTTATATACACTTCAATTTTTTTTTCTTCACTGACATCAACAAATAAAGCATCGTTTCTGTGGTATTGCAAATAAAAATAAAATTCAGAAAGAAATAAAATTGAAATAATAACTAAACTTGTAATGGATATTATAGCACCTGAAGATGTTTGTATTTTAAAATCTTCCAGAGTTTTTGGGTAAAAATCAAAACTCTTCATCTTTCTTCTATTTTCAACTTTAAGTCGTGTTCCGATTTGATTGGATGAATGATCTAAAAAAAAAAGTTTTATTTTATCTGTTTCCTTAAAAATAAATCAAAAAAAAAAACAAGATTTTGTTTTTCTGTTGAGAGTATTCTTTGACCAATCGAAACAAGAAAAAAAATGGATGTAGCAGTTGTTTGCACAGGTATTATTTTTTTTAATTGTTCTTTAATTTCAAAGGTATAATGGGAGTACTCATGTGGTGTTTAAGTTTAAAAGTAAGTCTCTGTAGAGGAGCAATGGCTAAAGAACAATCACAAGAAAGTCAAAGAAATTTTACAAACTACAATAGAGCCCATGGTAATACATCAGAAAATGTTCCAATGCTTGCTGTTTTATTCATTGGTTATCGTTTATTATTTCCAGAAATGTCAATGGTCATCAAAGCTACAATGATTCTCATCACTTTTTCAAGATTTTTACTCGCCTTTGGATTGATTATAAATTCAACAAAACCAACTCAACCACGTTTTATTGGAGCAGTAATTACCCTTTTAGGTGGTGCTTTTCTTTCAGCAACTTTTATTTTAAAAGGACTTGGAATTTCATTACCTTATTAATTTATAAATAAGAAACTTTTTTATTTAATGACCTTTGTTAAATGTTTTTTTTGAATATTTTCTATGCTTCTTTTTGTAAAGTTTAATTTTGATGATTCTACATTTTCCATTTTTCCCTCTTCTACCAATTTTTCCTCTTCTACCTCTACATCCTCTTTTTCCAATGAATCCTTGTGGTCCTCTATAACCTCTTGGTCCTTTTGTACCTTTTGGTCCTCTGAAACCTCTTGGTCCAACACATCCTTTGGAACCTTATGAAAAGAAAATTAAAATTCAATGAGAAAATACCTCTGAAACCTCTTGGACCTCTGTCACCTCTTGGACCTCTATCTCCTCTAAATAATCTGAAAAATTGTTTAAAAGTCAAAGTTTTGCATTTTTTGAATGAAAATTTTTCGTCTGAATGTTTCAATTTCAAATAATCTTTTGAATGAGGTTTTGAATGAGGTTTCGTTGAAGGTTTAGCAATCTTTGCATCTAATGAAGCAAATAAAATAAATAAAGCAAAGAAAAAAATGAGTGATTTCATCATTAAAACTTGTTGAAAATTTAAATCTGCTTTTTTTTTCAATCAAATTTTTGTGGTCTTTATAACTTTTGTTTATCCCAAAAATTAACTGAATTTAGTTTCATTTTGGATAAAATTTCTATATTTGTAAAAAAAAAAAAAAAAAAATTCTTCATCACAATTTTTGTTCTATTCTTGTTTTTTTTGTTCACCTTGTTCAAATGAATTATCACCTTCAGAATCATCTCCATCAGGATTTAAAAGTTTTTGAGCTAATTCAAAATGTTTTGGATGATAATGCATTAATTCAATATAAACCTTTTGAATGGATTGAACATCTTGTGCATTTCTCATTTCATCTTTTGTTTTTAAAACACCAATACCAAAAACAACAGCTAAATTTTCAGGTGTCATTAAATTCTTTTCTTTTTGAGCCGTAACCAATTCACATAAATCTAATAATTCTCTTAACAAAATTCTATGTTCATTTGGTATTTTTGTGAATAATTCTGAATAGGAATTTAACTTTTCATTAGTATCTTCAATTCTTAATGTCTTTAAAAAGTCATCATATAAATCAATAGTCAATAAAGGTATTGGTAATTCTCTAATATAAAGTTTAAAAACAGATGCCACATTATGTGTTAAATCTTCAATATCTTTTGAATCAAATGGTATAAATTCACCTTGATCCATTTTTACAGCCCATTCTTTTCTATAAGTTGCATCACCAGAAACTCGGAAAATTCCAAAAATACCAGGTGCATGTATTTTTAAAAAATCAACGAGAAGTTTAATCTGTTTTGGATATACTTCAGTTTCATGTCTTCTTTCCATAACTTCTAAAATTGGTACTCCAAAAATATTCAACTTTCTTTCTTCAATTGGCGTTTTATCTTCTTTGTTAATGTCAAATATGAATTCTAAATTTCCTTGGACATAAAAGTCTTTTTTTTCTTTTCCTGATCTTTTTTCTAAATTTTTTTTATATTTTTTCTTTAGTTCAATTTTTGAAAGATTCAAAGTTATTTGTCCTAAGAAATCATGTGGACGACCAACATCATAATCCCAAACTTCAATTCTTAAATTATCATCTATTTTATCGTGAAGTTTAAAATCTAAATGTTCTTCCCAAACAGGATTTAAATTCTAAAAAAAAAAAGTAAAAAAAAAGGGAGAATCGAACCTTATGAATGACAGTTGTTTTTAATTTTTGATTAGCAGCATAAACTTTGCAATAAGGATCACTAAAACCGTTTAAATCTTGAATAGCTAAATCATTTCCTCTAATTATTTTTAAATTTAAAATTCTTGGCATTGATACAAAATCAAGTGGTATTGTATTTCTTTTAACGACCATATCTTTTTTCTTTTTATTTACAACTTCACTTCCTGAAATCATGAACATTGATTTTGCAACAGATTTTGATTTTGTTGGTGTGAGTGTTCCCAATAGTTGTGGTGGTTCATTTGATTCTTCTTCATTCAAAGAGACAAAATTCCAAGTGTCTGCTTCTAAATTATAATATACATAATATAAGTGATATCCTTGAAAAGTTGATGTTTTAAATTTAGAGATATTTAATACTTCTCCTGTTTTTTTATCATAAAGTTTTACTGTAACATCTCCTAGGTCTTCTTTTGAACCATGTAAGCGAAATATCAAATGTTTATAATAATTTTCAGTTGAAAATTCAGCTGATATTTGAAAATGATCATTTGTTTCAATGATTGGTTTTTCATGGTATAAACAACCAGAGACAAGTTGAGAATTTAAATTGTCAACTGAGTCAAGATAAAATGTGAAAGTATCATAAAGCTCCAATGTAACTTCTGGTATAGCTTTTGATTCAGATGAAATTCCAAAAACAACTTCTTGTATTTTTTTTGGAAATTTCTGAGCATTTAGAGACTCAAGACTTCTTTTTGTCATCTGTACTGATGAAGAGATTAATTTTATAGTTTACTTACATCTAGGACTTGATATAAACATATCAGGAGGTCCTGTGGGTGAACCATCAGAGCGTGAGATTAACATGCAGTGGTTGACCTTTTACCGTTAGAATTTTTTTTTTTGACCAATGAATTTGTCTCTGGAATAAATCCAATTCAAGAAATTAAGAAAATCAAAAAATAAATCAAAAACAAAAAAATTGTGACCGTTTGTCCTAAAAATAAATTTCGATTGGTAAGAAATTCCACCAATAATATGAACACAACTCCAGAGAAAGGAAAAGCAAAACATGTTGTTTATCCAACACTCTGGAATACCAACTATTGGATACTAAAACTTAACTCTGAAGAGGTAAGTTATTGTTTGGACTTATAATCATAATAGTTTGAAAACTTCATTAGAAATTTACTTTTATTTCTAACTTCAACTTCGCTTATTAAAGATTCTAAACAAGAATTTAAAATATACAACGATTGTTTTCTTGGTAAACTAATACATTTTTAAATTCAAATTTTACTTCAGCAACTGATTTGGTTCAAATCATTCAAAATTGGAAACAAAACTACTTGGATCTTTCTTTGAAACAAAACATCATTGAACTATTTCAGTTTTTAAAAGATATTGAAGGAATACAAAATATATCAGAAGAACAAAATCCTTTTAATGATTCAGAGGAATTTTTTATGTTCACAATCTCATTTCATAATTTAAACATGAACGAACTCTTCACAAAAAGAATGATTGAGAATTTCATTATTTTCAAAAAGATTCAAAAAATTATTTCAAATAGAGAAACATTGAAACAATTTTATTTCTTTTTTGTTGATGAAGTAAAATTTGAAAATAAAAAAAAATTCAAAGGACATACAAATACGTTCAAAGGGATATCATTTTTTGAATGGATGAAAAATCATTATGGATTGACCATATCTTCTTATGGTACTGTACTTTTAACGGAAATTATGAAAGATATGAATATTTTTCAAATTGCAAAAGAAAATGAAATATTTGAAGAGATTTTATTTTCAATTATCGACGAAAAAGAATTAGAAATTATTTTGGATACTCATTATGAAAAAGAAGAAAAAAAACAACAACAAAACGAAGAAGAAGAGATAATTCAATTAAAAAAAAAGAAAAAAATAACACGAACACACTTCAGAACAGGCAGCTTCTGTAAATATGACAGTGATGATGAAAGTCCATTTGAAAAGTTAAAAGCATTTTCTCATACTTTAATGGAATAAAAAAAAAATATTAAATTATTGACTTTGAAAAAAGTCATTTTGAAAAACTCTTTTTTTTTTCTTTTTTCAATGTTTCATTTTTTTGTCGTTGAAAAAAAATGCATGAAATGTATATTGATTGGTTGATTTTAAACATTTATTTTTAACCTCTTAGAATTGTCGGTTGACAACTCAAAGCTCAATGGAACTGAAAGATGATAATTGTACAACAAAAATGAAAGAAATAGATTTAAGATCTTTTGAATTGAAGAAACCAATAACGAAAAAGTCATCACTTTACAATTTTGTTGAAGCTCTTTTTTCACCAAAAAAAAAACCAACAATACAAAACTCAGAACTTGATATAAACCAAATAAACATACCTTGTATACAAATAGAAAAATCAGAATTTGAAAAGTTAGAAGATTTTATTCAATTAGAAGAATTGGGAAGAGGAGCTTTTTCAAAAGTCATAAAATGTCAAAATAGAACAACAAAGAAATTTTATGCAATGAAAATATTAAAAAAAATTGTGGTTTATGAAAAAAAACAGATTGAAAGATCAATGAATGAAAAATTAATTCAATCTGAATTTCTTGGTTGCCCTTTCATTGTAAATTTATATAAAACTTTTCAAGACGATGTTAATTTATACATGATACTTGAATATGTTTCAGGAGGAGAATTATTATCTTGGTAAAAAAAAAAAAAAATTGTGTTAATTTTTAAAAATAGGCTCAGAGTCAACAAGAAGTTTTCAGATGATGTTTTTTTTTTTGAATTTCTAAATTTTAATATTTTTAGGTGGTCAAATTCATAGCTGCAGAGACATTGATTGGCATTGAATACTTACATACAAAAGGAACAATTTATCGAGATTTGAAACCTGAGAATATATTAATAGGTATTCAATTTAGTTTTTCATTTAAATTTTATGAAGATAAATCTGGTCATATTAAAATAGCTGATTTAGGATTTGTAAAAAAAATTGGAGAACAAAAAACTTATTCAACATTGGGTACTTCTGAATATTTAGCTCCAGAAATTGCAATTGGAAGTGGTCATGATAAAGGTGTTGATTACTGGAGTCTGGGAGTTTTGATTTATGAAATGTTGGTCGGTAAGAAATGATCGAGAAAATTTAAAAAAAAAAATAGGAAAAACACCGTTTAGTGCTAAACGTGAAATTGATACTTATAATAATATAATATCTGGTAAAATAGAGTTTCCTAAAGATATTCCAAAAAATGCAAGAGATTTAATCTCAAAATTATTAAATACAAAAAAAACCTTACGCCTTGGTAATTCAGAAAAAGGAATCAAAGAAATTAAAGAACATCCATTTTTTGAAGGTAAAATTTATTTTAAATTCATTTCTTTTCCTAAAAAAGGTATTGATTGGTCACTTGTGGCACGTCGAGAATTGAATTCACCAATTACAGTTGAACTTGATGATCCGAGCTCTTCAAAATATTTCATACCATCAAATGATAGAAAAACATCCATTATAGGTGTTAGACTTTCTAACTCTCAAAATGAATTATTTAAAGATTTTTGATTTCAATTTTTTTTTTTCAACCAATCAATTTTTTCCTTCAACCTCAGATCAACGTTCAACAATGGAAATCGTTCAACGTAAATTTTTTGTATATATTCCTTTTGAAAAATTTGATGAAACAACTACTGTAAAATTAGTGTTACCAAATGAAAAAAATGAAAAAGAGTTTTACTTTGATCAACCAGATAAAAATTACAAATTTTTATGGTGCAAAACAATTGAACTCCAGTCAAAAACGAACTTAAATTATATGTATTCAGTTTATTCAAATGGAAAACAAAAAGACATGATTCTTTTTTCCAATCAAGAAACTTGCTTTGACGTCTTGAACTGTAACTCAACAACTCAAAACATTTTTAATCAATTTTTTGATCATTTATGGAGTTTAAAAAATGAAATGAACATTTCAAAGTTTTTGACCGATTTTGTTTCATTACTTGAATGTTCTTCAAAATGGAAAAATTTTAAATTTGAAGAAGAAAGTTTTATTCAAAATTTAGAGTCAAAAATTGAAGGAATCAATAATTTTAAAGATTCAATTATATTTTGTTGTATATTAGGAAAAGTACCAATACTTCTACCAATCAATTTAAATGTTGAAAAATTGATTACTTTTTTAATTGACCAGAAATCAAAATTAGATATATTAGATCAAATAACATCAATACAACACATCAGATTTCTTGAAAGAGGTATAGAATTACTTTCAACTATTGAATCTCTTGCGTTAAATTTCAAAATTTGTTTATGTGGTTGTTTATCATTTGCCAAATTAGATTTAAAGATTTTTCAATCTGATAAAGTAGAATTTGAAGAAGAATTCAAATTGGCTATTGACAAATCAAGAAATATTGGAAGACTAAATTATGAAATTACAAATGATGTGAAATCTTATTGTTCAATTCTTTCAAGTTTAATTCAATATTCACCTTCTTATAATGTTATTCATTATTTACTTTCAAAAGAATCTTTTAGTTCACCCTTAATTTTGACAACATGTATAACTGCTATTAAATCAAAAATCATTGATTTTGAAAGATATGATGTAATTCCAAAGTTAGAAGAGATTGAAAAGTAAGTTGAAAATTTTAAACTTTAATTTTTCAAGTCTATTTCAAATTGAACAACTACAATGTGAAGAACTTCTTTCCGAATTCTTAAAATCAAAAACTATTTTAAACTCTGATTCTGAATATGGTTGTAAAATAATTGAATTATCAACAAAGAAGTTAATTTTAAATTCACATAATTATGAATTGTTTTTGTTGATAAAATCATGGTGTTTAAATTTTTTGAAATCTAAAAATAATAATATTCAAAAATTCTTCATTGATTTAGATAAAATATTAAGAATGAATTTTTTGTCTGAATATTTAAATGCGTTGTTAGATAGTTTAACAATATCACATTTATTTTTAGAATTGGAGGATGAAGAGTTGTTATCAGTATTAGTTCAATTAGATTTTGATAGTTTTTGTGATGAATTAAAATATTTTATCAAAGAAAGATGTATTTGTTTGATTAAAGAATTTAATGTAAATATGAAAATTGAAGCATTCAAAATTGTAAATAAAAAATGTATCAGTGAATTAAAATATCAATTATTAACATTGATATTTAAAACATCAAACCCACCAAATGAATATGATGTAGCTTCAACTATATTCAAAAATCCAATTTGGTTCATTTTTTTTAAATATTATTTTCTTCATCAATTCAATGAAAATAGTACTCAGAAACAATCAGAAATTATTTTAGAAATTGCTCCGATTGTAGATAAAACTTGGCATTTTTTAGAGAATTTAAAAAAAATGAAATGTTCAGTTTCTGATTTAAAACTTGTTATTGAGCACAAAGAAAATGTTCATCAAATATTAAATATTATTGATGTTTCTGATATCATTGGAATTGATGAAAATGATTGGAAGGAATGGGAAAATTCCGTATCTGAATATATAAAATTAACAAATAGTCTTCAAACATTTCTCACATTTTATTGTGGTGAATTACTTGATGATTATGAATCATTTGTTCAACAATTAGAAGTGTTTAAAAAGAAAGAAAAAACATATTCATACATTGAAATGAAAAAATTAATTTCACTTTTTCCAATATCTAAATATGACTTAATTTGGTTATTTGAAAATAAGAAATCAAAATTCTTTCTTTGGATTTGGAAGAAGGCATTTTCTTCATTCAAAGATAAATTAAAATTGGAAGAAATTATTGATATAATTGAAAAAATTAAAAAAGAATGGAAACAAATTTATGAAGGAATTAATGATAAAACAATATCATTCAGAAGATTAGAAGAATTGCAATTTTATTCAATACCACTTGAATATGAAAATGAATTATCTATTTTAAAAAGAAATCATTCAGGTTATTCATCAAAAATTTCAAAAGATCATCATTCTTGGATATCAGAAAGAAAATCACTTCTTTTGACATTTCAAAAAATATATCTTTACAGAAATCATTTTCCTTCATTAATTAGTCTAGTTGAATATCTAGGGAATCAATTGAATGAAGATGTTGATTACAAGAAATTAGTTGATACTCATAATACATTATCCAAAGATTGGAGAGGACAAAAATTATCTCATTCTGTTAAATACATTGATTCTGTTATTTTTTTTGAAGACTTTTCAAATGAACAACTTGAATTATTGAAAGAAATTCATCAATCTCAATTGATAATTACTTGGTTAAAAGGAGTTCAAGATGAAGAGTTTGAGGCATTATGTGGTCTTTGTAAATCATACACAGATGATGCAAGAGTATTAGAGGCATTGTCATCTTTGATATCTATTAGAGAGATGCTAAAGAAAATTTTATATTCACAATACTTGTTACAATCTTTGAAATTATTAATTAATGAAATCAAATCATTGGACATTAAAAAATATAATGGAATTTCTATTTTTATTAATTTGAAGAGCAACTTTCCATTATTATTAAGAGTAAGAATACTAAATAAACTAATAAATTTCATAGGTTTTTGGAGAGAAAACAAAAAGTCATGGAATCAAAGATATCAATGAACTTCGTGAAATTATTGATGATGGATATTATGTATTGAGTCCAGTTGATCCAAATTATCTTTATTGTACTGTAAATAAATCAAAAAAGAATTTGAATGATTTGATGAATTTGAGAAAGAAAATTACATTGACTGAAATTCCGAATCAAATGGAAAATAATGGTGAATTGAAAAATCATATGAGTTTATTTTTAAAACAAATATCACTTATAGAAACGATTAGAGATTCTTTAGAATATTTATCGTCAAATGGTCATTTTGATTTTCAAGAAAATTATTATGAAAAAATCCCTTGTAAAGAATCCATCAAAAAATTAGAAGAGAAAAATGATAGTTTACTTGAAGAGATAAATAATTGGAAACAACTTGTTTCAGTATCAAAAGAGAAGTTTTATTATTTAAATTTATATTCTCAATCTCATATTTTAAAAATTATTAAATTTTTGAATACAAAAGAATTTGAAAATATTGAAAATTCTTTATATAGTTTATTAAAATTTGGAAATAATTCACTTCAAAAAGAAGATGTTCTTTTAGCAAGATCATCAAAATGGGAAAATTCAATTGATCTTTGTGCTTCAAAGAAATTTGAACAATTGGGATTATTTTTGGAATATCTTTTCAGTTTGAAAGATAACTATCATCTCACTATTGAAAATAAAATGACAGATCAAGAGAGTTTCAGAAATAAAATGAAAAAAGGATTTTGTATAATCAATAGAAAGAATTCATTAGATGTCATTAATACCATTTTAACAATTTATTCTTTGCAAGGTAGAATGCCACATCCTGAAGAAGTTTTATTATGTAATGAAGGAACAACTTTGGATGATGTATTAATAAAATTAAACCTATGGAAGAATGCAAACCAACATAAAAGAGGAGATTTCATTTTTATTATTTCAAACTTTCAATTGCTTAGTCATTTTGTTCAAGATAAAATAGCTTTGAAAATCAACAACACAATCAAAGAATCAAAGAACAGAAATCACTCTTCATTGATTTTGATAAATGGAAATTATAAAATTCAAAAGATATCTTCTTCATTTTTAGATTTCACACAATTTGTAGCGAATGTTAATCTTTTAGATGAAAAATCTATGAAGTATTTGTTTGCATCAATCTCAAAAAAATTCATGGGCAAGTTATATTGCTATTATTCAAAAATTCCAGGAATTGGAAAATCTCATGAAATTATGAAAGATTCTTTTATCAACAAATTGAATTATTCAAGGATTTCAATTGATGAAAATTCAAATGAAAAATCGATGCTTTCCAGTTTTTATGCACAAAATTTTGAAGTAAAGAAATGCTATCATGTTGATATGTTACAATTCAGTTCTGAAGATATTAAATCAACAATTTTTAAATTGATTTATCTTGGAGTTATTGATGATTCAAGTTCACCATATATGTATTATAGAAATCCATTACATTATTATTACTTTGAATTACCAAGTTTTCCAAAAGAAACAACATTCATGAGTTATTTACCTCATAACATTTTAACAGTTCAAAGAAACAATTTTGATATTTATCGTTATCGAATTTTAAATGTTGAAAATGAATTGAGAATATCATCAGAATATGATGAAAAAACACAATTTGTTTGTAAATTTTTGAAGCATCAAAACTCAAATGAATTTCGATTAAATCCTGATAATTTTGATGTTGAGAGTATTGATGATTTAGATGGAGATGAATGTTTTGATATCCTTTCATTTCATCTCAAAGACACTACATTGTCATATTCAATTATGAATAAGTTTGTCAATTTAATGTATTTTCAATTTAAAAAATTCTTTGAATCAATTTTTCAAAATCATGTTAGAATTGAAGGAGATATTTTTGGATATATTGATTTTTTAATTTCAAATTCAAGAAATCTTTCATGTAGATCTGTAGAGGCTTATGATTCAAAAAATTACTTCAGTAGATTTTCCAAAATGAAAAGATGGGATGGTGATAGTTCCCCTTTGATAGTTTTTTATGAAAGAAAAGGAAAAGAAATCGAAGAAGTTTTACATCAAGCATCAATTTTTTTAATTGATCAAAAATCAATGCATCTTGAAGAACAATCAATTTATACTTTGATCACAAGTGGATTTCATTATAAATTCATTGAAGAACCGATTGATCCTCAAAGAGTGAATGAAATTTTAAAAAATTTTATTGGTATTGAATCAGATAATTCAAAGAATTCTGAAAGTGATTTAATCAACTATGCTATTACAGCAGATAATTTGAAGAAACTATTTCATATCTTATTGAAGTTGCAATGCAATTCACCTGTTATTTTAATGGGAGGAAATGGTCAAGGAAAATCAGAACTCTTCAGATATATGACAGGACTATTTGGTGAAAAATTACATCGATTGAGTATTAACAGTGATATGACAACAGAATTTCTTGAAAATTGGTTTTCTCATTTTTTTGAAACTGCAAGATGGAGTCCAGAGAAAAAAGTTTTCATCTTTTTTGATATGATCAATAATTGTTCTTGTGATGGTTTTTTCAAGTTAGTTATTTCAGATAGAATATTTAAAAATCAACCAATACCAGAAAATTTGAAAATTGTTGCTGCTTGTAACCCTTATGATGAACGTTTGACAAACAAATCAAAGATAGATTATCATAAATTGACATATTATGTCAAACCAATTTCAGAATCACTAATTGAACATATTTTTGACTATGGAACATTATCAGAACAAGTTGAAAAGATGTATATAAAGTCCATTTTACAAATTGATTTAACAAAGAACACATTTGAAGTTGAACTTGATGGATTCTTTTCAGTCTTTACTGAATTGATTTTTCATTCTCAGAACTTTATCAGAAAATGTTTCAATGATAAATCTTTAGTGTCTCTCAGAGATGTTGTAAGATGTATTAAGATATTTCAGTTCTTTAAAAGTACTTCAATTGAAAAAGAAGATTCTGAAGAGATGATTTATAATTCCACCTTTTCATCAAATGAAAGTATCAAAAAAAGTTTAATTCTTTCTTTGGCGTATTCTTATTATTGTCGTTTGAATTTAGATGATGAAAGAGAAAATTATATTAAAATGATTTCAAATAAATCATTAGAAATGAATCACATTTTTGATTTAGGAAAATTATTTTTTTATGAAACTTTAATGGATGAACAAGAATACTACACAAACAACATGCACTTTTCAGATGGAATTTCAATGAATGATTCATTAAGAGAAAATTTATTCATGATTTTAGTCAGTATTTTGAATAAAGTTCCAATTATTGTAGCTGGAAAGTAAGAATTCAAATTAATTTTAACATGTCTTATTATTAGATCTGGAACTTCAAAAAGTCTTGCAATGGACATACTTGCAACGAATCTTCAAGGTACAACATCAAGGAATAGTTTTTTGAAGAAATTGCCTGCAATTGAAATATTTTCTTATCAATGTTCTTCTTTCTCCAATATTGAAGGTATTACAAGACTCTTTGAAATTGCCAGAACTTATCAAAAGAATGCACCTCCTCATACATTGGTTGTTGTTTTATTAAATGAGATTGGGTTATTAGAAAAGTTGAATCCTCTTAAAGTACTACAAGAAGAATTTGATGATAGAAAATTAGGAAAATTATCAGTTGTTGGATTATCAAACTCATATTTAGATGCAAGTGATATTAACAGAGCTGTTCTTCTATCAAGAACTCCTCCAAAAATGAAAGATTTGAAGAAAACTGTTGAAAATATGACTTCTAATATTCATTTGAATTCATCTTTAGCAAATCTTGCAAAAAGTTTTATTGAAGTTTATCAAACTCAAAAAATTCCAGATTTCTTTGCTCTCAGGGATTTCTATTCAATGATTAAATATATCAATAGAAATTTAGTTGACACTTTATCACCTGAAATTTTGAGGAATGGAATCATGAGAAATTTTGGGGGAATGGAAAGTAATGAAACAACAAAAATTGTGAAAAAATTTTTTGTTAACATGGGAATATCTTTGTCATTTAATGAAGAACAAATACCAATTTTAAATTTTGTGAAAGACAACTTAATTGACCAAAATGCTAGAAATTTAATGCTTTTGACAAAAAATCATGCTGCGTTACACATTCTTCTTGACAAAGTATTTTCAAAAGAATTGCCAGAGATCATTTTTGGAAGTGAATTTCCAAAAGATAAATCTGAATTATCATTACTCTTGAATCTTCAAAGAATTAAAAATTGTATGGAAAAAGGAAAAACAGTTATTCTTTTGAACTGTGATGGAATATTTGAATGTTTATATGATTTGTTTAACATGCAATATATGGAATCTGATGGACAAAGATTTGTAAAACTTGCTGTTGGAACTTACTCAAAGACTTGTGTTGTTCACCAAAAATTTAGAATTATTTTGATTGTAGATAAACAAAATGCATATTCCCGATTAACACCGCCTCTTTTAAATCGTTTTGAAAAACAATTACTTTTAAGAAAAGATATTTTAAATTCATCACAAATTTTACTTGAAAAACGAATTATCAAATGGGTCAATCATTTTTCTGAAAAGCAGTTTCTTGATCGAACATTTGTAGGTTACAATTCACAATATATTAGCTCATTAGTAAATTCATTGGGTGAAAAGAAGACACAAGATGAATTATTTGAAGATGCAATTGATTCTCTTTTGTGGTTATGTACTGCAGATGGAATCTTAAGATCTAAATCCAAATTTGGGGACAAATTCTTTGATAGGTATTTTAAAGATCAATCTCACAATGATATTGTCTCATTTTTACAATTCACTTTTGAAAATCAAAATCAATTCTTATTAGATGGTCAATTTAAACTGGAAATATTGACATACTCACCTTCTAATGTGTTGGAATCATCTTTGAAGCCAATAAAGCACATGTTTTCTCAAATGGATATTCTCAAATTAAATAATTTTTCAACTGAAAGCGAATTTAAAGAAAAATTAAGTGAATTCTTTTTTACAGAGATTGATGATTCTGCATTGTTAGTTATACAAGGTGATACAAGTTGTTGTTCAATGTTCCAAATACTGCATGCAAAATACTTGTGTGAATCAAGAAATCAACAATTTTTGAAAAATTTTCCAAATAGAAAAATGAAAAATATCATATTTGTGATCCACATTCATCCAAAGAATGAACAATTTTCACAATATTCATTAGATTTCAATTGTAGATGGAAATCAATATTTCTTGATGATATTTTTCCTTATAATAGTTCAACATACACTGTATTAAATGCATCTGTTGAAGATTTTTTGACTTCATTACATGTTCGTCAGATTATTAGAGACCATTTCAGAAAATCATTGAGTATTGTAAAATATCCTGAAGACAATTTAGATGTCTCAAAACAAATTCAAAGAATTGAAAGGTTCATAAATTCAGATGATTTTTGGTCACATCTTGAACCAATTTTATTATCGGTCACTTGTGAATATTTTGGAAAAGAAAACTCAAGTTATTGGTCAGAAAAAGTTGCAAAAGAGAATTATGATTATTTAATCTTGAAAGGAAATTTTAGAGAAGCAATAATGCATTGTATTTCATTACAGTTGGCAAAAGTGTTTGCAAGATTATTATGTGATATTGATAGAAATTCAAATTTATCTTTAATTGATTTGAAGAATTCTGAAAATCCAATCAATGAAATATGGTATAAATTTTGGAATATAAGAGAATCAGAATATTCTAAAATTTGGTTTGATAATTTGAATTGGGAAATGTTAAAAGTACCAAAAGATGGTATCAAAAGTACCTTCAAAGCAAAATTCCCTTTTAGTTATTTCATTTGCAAAGCAATTAACAATTTAAAAAGATTTTCTGACGATTTAACTTCATTAACAAGACATATTGATGTTATGTTTCCAGGAGTGAATGTCCTACCAAGAAATGAATTATTGAATTATTTACATGATTTCATTTGTATTTTTGGTCCACTTTCTGAAAAATTAGGAGAAGAAGAACTTTTAAAAATTACGTTAATAATAGTTGAAACACAAAGTACTGTTAAAACTCTTTCTGAAATTCAATATTATTTATGGAAAGAAGAAAAAAGATTATTGACTTATTATATTTTATTTGACTCTGATTTATCACTTGGTGTTCTATTCACTTCAAAATTAAAAAATCAAAAATTCAATTCAATGTTTGAAATTGATTTATTCTTATTTGATATTATGAGAGAGCATTATAATCCTTTAAAAATGAAAAATTTTGAAATTGAGTCACAAAAATTATGGATTGATGAAATTTCAGAAGTGAGATTATCAATGGAAAAACTTGCTTCATTATCAAATGAATGTGATAAAATAGTTCAACAAAAATGGAAGAATTATTTATTCTTTCAAGAATTTCTTTTGAAATACGGAATTCCATTAAAATTAACAGAAAAAAGTTTAAATTTTTGGAAATCTATTCATGATATTGATTTATCATCTAAAGAAGGATATTCAATCATTTTAAGTTTTATGAAATCAAATCCATTTCCAAATGGTTTTTGTGATCTTTTAGAATTTTACTTCAATTTATTTACTTCTTGTTCAAATGAATTATCAAGAGAAATGATGAATTTAATTTCTGAAAAATCGATTCTAAATGTTTTTGATGTTAAGATTTCTCACAACTTAAAAAAATTCATTTTAAAAAATTTAGTGATCTCAAAACAATTTGATGAAGAAATTGAAAACATTTTTGAAAAAGAGTTTAAAATGAATAGTGAATTTAATGATAATTCATTCATCTTGTGTTTTGTTGAAATATATGAACAAATGTTATCATCTTTAGATTCAAAAAAACTTGTCAATTTAATTAAAAAAATAGACCCTGAAATATTTGATAAATTCAACAAAGGAATAGATTTATTATCAAACTTAAAGAAATTAGCGTCAATTAAAGTTGGTTTAAGTTTTTTATTATCAACTACAATACAAAATATTCAAAAAGGAACATCACTTGATTTTGAAATTATTGAATATTTTCAGTCTCTATTTTTAAATCCAAAACTTGAATTCTTAAAATTGAATTTTATTCGTTATATTTTCAGATTCAAAGGAATGTCATTTTTACTTCAAAAATTTGGAAAATCAAAAGAGATATTAACATATTTTCCTTGGATTTCTGATTTGTTAAATGGAATTACAATATCCAATCAAATCAATGGAAGTAATTTATTTGATTCCATTGAAGATTTATCATTTTATTCAAATATTCTTGAAATATCAATTAAAAAAGGAAATAATGAAGATTGGAATGAGTTATGCAAAGATTATGATTCCATTGAAAAAAAGTATTTGTTCTTATCTATTTTCAAACAAATCTACTTAAAAAATTGGGAAGAAGAAAAATTTAATGAGAAAAATATTAAAAAAATTTTAGATTCATTTCGTAATTCAAATTCAATATCAACACAAGAACGAACACTCTTCACTTGTTTTGTTCAAAATAGATTCCTTCAAGAATCTCAATTTTTGAATTTAGGTCCATCAGCATCAAGTGAAAAGTTATCATTAATTCATTTAATTGGACATGTTATTTCATTTTCAATTCATACAAAATCAATTGATCCATTTTTTCACAATTTATTATTCAATCCAAGAAAATTAGAAAATTGTTATTTTCCATCAATGCCAGAAGATGAAAAGAAAAGTGTATTATTGGCCCTTGGAAATTTATATCAATGCGAAAATGGTCATTCTTATAATATTGATTCTTGTGGTAAACCAACACAGTTAATGGAATGTCCAGAATGTGGATGTTTGATTGGTGGATTAAATCATGAATTACTTCCTGAAAATTCAAAAACATCTTATGAAAAATTATCACCAAAAGGATATGCAGTATTATTACCAAATGATGAATCTGATATTTATTCCCATCAAAGAAATTTATCACCAATTTCATATCGAATTTTAAGATTTTTGATTCATACATTATTATTCATTGGAAGTTCAGTTTTTGATAATTTTGAAAAAGAATCGGAAATTTTATTAAATAGTTCATATAAACAAACAAGTCAAAGAAATTCATTTTATTTCAATCATATGATATCTGATTGGAAAATACTTTGTGAACTGTTTGGAAAAATTGAAGAAAAATTAATTGTAATTATGTTTCATTTATTAGAAAATTATCCAATATTTGTTTCAAATAATATAAATTTAAAGTTAAATTTAAAGAAAGAAAGAGATAGATTCATTTGGGAAGAAAGATTTCAAAATTTTTTAAATTTAGTTTTAACAAGTGAAAATCAATTATTAAGTGAATATTATTTAAAAAAAACTGAAAGTGATGTTAATTCCATTTTATCTGAAATTACAAAAATTCAAAAAAAAAAAATCTTTCCAATTGATGAAATTGATTCGTCAATTTGGAATTATTCAATACCAATTTCAATATCACATTTCAAAAAATCATTTCAATTAGAATTAAAAAAAAATAAATATAAAGTATTAAATTTATATTTAAATGAAGAGAAATCATTAAAACCAACATATTTTATCCCAGTCATTTTGAAATGGTTTAATTTAGTTACTTCAAGTTTATCAAGAAAAATTGATCGAAATTTTGCAAGAAAATATACAATAAGAGAATTCTTAGATGAAAAAGGTGATGAAAAAATGGAAGAATTATTCAAAAAATATAAAAAGGTATTCAATCATTGTTGGCCATTAATAAAATATTATAAATGTTTTGAAATACCAGATTATTTAAAGAACTTTATACTTGATGAAAATTCACCAATTTCATTTTGTATTTCAGGTGATAAAGATGAATTTATTTGTGCTTCAGCATTGATTGAATATTTAGTTTTGACAGTTCATAATTCATTCATTGAGAAAATATCAAATATTAAAAAAATAGATCAACATATAATATCAAGTAATTTCACTTCAATTAATCATACAATTCCATCTAATAATATTGAAAAGGAATTAAAAGATATTTTATTTCAAAAATCAAAAGTGAATTATTCAGATTTAGGTATTGAATTTTTAAAATTAACTTAAATTTTAAAGGTTTTGGTATGATTAAATATGATTTCAAAAATATTGAGAATTTCATTTTTGAAAGATTTTTAAGAGGAAAACCATTAATTAAATTAGAATTATTTAATTTTACATTTTTAAATGAAGAAAAAATATCAGGATCTCTTGCTATTGCATTCAAAGAAAAAATTAAACAAGAAGAAATTTCATATGATACAAAAATGGAAATAATCAAAAGTTTGAATACATTAGAATCAATGAGATCATGTTTAAGTCAAATTCAAGAATGTATTAGTTTTATTTTATCAACATTTCATTCAAAAAAAAATGTTTCAATTTCAATATTTGATTATGTAAAAAATTCACTTTTGATAACAAAAGAGAATTCAGAGTTTACAAAAATTATATTTAAAAGAGTTCAATTGAAACATTTATTATCACTTTGGTCTTTATTAGAATCTCAAATTGCAACAAATCCTTTGATTGAAATTAGACCAAAGTATAAAATCAAAATTCCATCAGATTTAAGAATTGAACTGGTTAATCTACAAACTCATTTTGATTTAGAAATTATATCTTCAACCATCTATAATTTTATGAAAAATTATTTAACAGATGATCATTTGAGTGATGAAATTCCATTAAAAATGGTTCTTTCTGAAATTGAAATTGAAGATGACAAAAAATTGATTGATTTTTCATGGTTTCATTATTTTCCAGATTCAATTTTGATTTCTCATATTTTTGAAGTTTATAAAATTTTGAAAGAATAAATTCTCTTTTATTTTAACTTTCTTCTAATTTATAAAACCAAGTTGGATCTTGATTCTGTTGACGTGATTCTATTTTCTTTTCACTTGAGTTCAATTTTTTTTCATTCATTTCTAAATTCATTGAATTCCTTTCATTGGAGTATTGAACTAAAATTTGATTCATTTTTCTTTCTTCCATAAATTTTGAACATTTTGGATAATATTTTCGAATGTAAAAAGAAATAATACATACAACAAATAAAAGAAATACAACCAAAGGGATGATGAAGAAATACAATATTGAAAATTGACAATTACTTCCAAATCTGTAAAATTTGCAATAGCAATTATCAATGGAAATACAAAATCCATAACTAGAACATACATTTGGATCAGTTTGATTCTTTCCGATACAACTTGCAAAGTTGCAATTTAATCCAGAGTAGCCATAATTACACGAACAATTATTAGGTGATTGACAAAATCCTTGTCCTCCACAAATTAAAGAAGTATTGTACATATCAAAACAATTTGGATATTCACATCTATTACCATTGTATCCTTTGTTGCACACACAATTATCTGGTGACTTGCATTTACCAAATGATGAGCATACAAATGAATCATTTGATAGTTTTCCAAAGCATTTAGTAAGTCCACAATTCTCCCCAAAATATCCTTCTTTACAAATACATTTATCTGGTGATTTACAATAACCTCTGGAAGAACAAACAGCAGAATCGTTACTTGATTTATTGAAACAAAATGGAAATTCACAAATTTTACCAGAATATTTCAAGTTGCAATTACAATTGTTGGGCAAAGAACAGTATCCATTTCCCGAGCAAACACAGATTCCATTTCCAGAACAAACTTCTTTCTCAGTGGATGTTTTATTGAAACAGGTGAAACTGTCACATTTTAAACCACCAAAACCTGGTTTACATTCACATTTATTACTATTAACACACTTTCCTTGACCGGAGCAAACATTTGGATCACTGAAATTAGTACCAAAGCATTTAGGAAATTCACAATTGACTCCAGAACTGATTTCTGAATCACAAATGCAAAAATCTTGTTTTGAACAAATTCCACGTGCATTACAAACTATATTGTCATTACTATCAACACCAAAGCAATCATGGTGATGAATTTGCTGATAAAAAATGGATCTTGCAAAATGAAAATTTGGAGTAGGGAAAGTGGTCAAGTTTAAATAGTGAAACGGAATTTCAGTCGGAATAGAAGTGAATTCATCATTACCTAAACCTAATTGTCCATACTTTCATGAAAATTAATCAAAAATGGATTCAAAAACCTTATTGTCTCCAAATGAATATATTTTAGTTTTGGTGAATAGAATTGAATAATCAAAAGCCAATATCATACTCTCAAACCTCTCATTCATTTCTATTTTTGTAGGTATATTTACAGGTTGAAATGAACGATTCTTTAAACCTAATTGTCCATAGGTATTGCTTCCAAATGAATACGTATCACCTTCAGATATAAATATTGAATGAGCGTATCCAGTTGATATCTTTGTAACTTTCTTTGATATATTTACAAATTTAGGTACTGATGACATCACAAAATCACCTAATCCTAGCTCACCATTGGAATTTTTTCCAGTTGAAAAAATTAAGCCATCAATACTCAAGAATAATGAATGTTCAAATGAAGTTGATATTTGTATAATCACTTCAGAAGAAAGTGATGTTATTTTAGTTGGTGTTTTAAAAATACAACTGACACAACCTAATCCAGTAGATCCAGACTTTACAAGAAATTATTTAAAATATATTTGAGTTACATCGGTTCCACCAAAAGAATAAACACTTCCATTCATTAGAAACATTGAATGAGATCTTCCAGCAGCAATAGAAGTGATATTTTTGAAGTGTAAAATTTCAGTTGGATATAGTTGTTCTGTTGATGTACCAATACCTAATTCTCCAGACTTCATATTAACAAAATAAAATACATACACCATTATGTCCAAAAGAATAAACTTTTCCATTTTTTGTTAAGACCAAACTATGTCCCATTCCCTTTTAATAATAATTTAAGTTAAAAATTGAGTACAGTTGAAACACTTTTAATGTAAAGATCTTTTAAATTCAGGTTTTTTTCAATGGAATCCTTTGAATTTTTATTCCCAATCCCCAGTTGTCCAAACTTTTTTTTTTTTAAAATTTCTTTTATTTTTTTACTCTATTGTCACCAACAATAAATACTTTAAACTCACTATTTACAAATATACTGTGGCCGTATCCAGTTGTAACATCTATAATCGTCTCATTTTCAAAGAATTTTATTTTTGTTGGCAAAATTCTTTCTCTGTTGTCACCTGTTCCAAGTTCATAATACTGAACATGTTATAGTTATTTTTCGAACCATATTTACTCCAAACCCATACAGTTTATAAGAATTTACAATCAAAGAAAGAACTGAGAGAGTAGTCAACACTAACAGTTTGGAAACCATCTTTGGAAGCGGAAAATTGTTTTATTGGTTAAAAATTGTATCAGATTTATTTGAAAAGATAAAATGTTTAGTTTTGGTGTTTTCTGAATTTAATTTCTATTGATCCTCAAAATAATTCCTTCCCAAATATTGAGAAGTTATCATTTAGGCTTAATTCATTTTAAGTGTTTTTTGATGAATTGAACTGTTCTTTGAATTCCTTTTTGGTAGAGAATAAATCCATGCTTCGTTTTAAATTCATCAATAGTTACGATATTGGGATATTTTTTTTTCATTTTTTCATTGAATCCATCTGGAACCCAATGATCTGTTTCACCATAATAAAATTGAATCTTTGATTTATTTTTATCTATAATTCCATAGTTAGCATCCCTTATCTCTGAAAACTCAGTACCTGCCATAAACAAGACATTATTCATCATTTGATAATTGAAGTAACTCTTAGTTGCAAATACTTCAATTAATGAATCATCTTCATTTTCTATAATCTTTGAAGCCTTAGCAATTAATAATCTAACTGATGAAGGTATAAATGAGGAAAAATGAACAATAAAAGACACTACATTTCTGATCCCAAATTTCACACCCATTTTCAAGAGAAAATTTTGACCATTTTTAGAAAGATTCAAATGAGATATAGTTGGAAATAACCCAAAAAACTGTTTTAAATTGTCAGTATTACGATTTAATAGTTCCAAACAAATCCAACTTCCAATAGAATGACCAACGAGATGAATTGAAATTGTTGGATTTTTTTGAATTAAAAATTTGATAAATTCCACTTTATGTTCTAGTTGTTCATGTATTGAATATAATTTATCCACTTTATTGTCATATGAATGTCCTAAGTATCCAACAACAACTACAGGTATTTTTGTTTTTGAATATATTTCTTGTGCACAATGGTCATATAAACTTGCAACACCAGGATTTCCAGGTATGAATAATATTATTTTTTCTATATTATTTTTATTCAAATCAACACCATGCTGAACAATATCAGTTTTCATTCCTTTAATGTTAACAACTACTAAATTGTTAAACATGAAATAATTACCATGGTGATTTAGTTTCTTTGTTTTTTGTGTTGATAAAACTATAAAAATCAAAAAAATGGTCAACAAAAAACTAAACAACAAAAGCATTGTGTTCATAGATTGGTCCATTATTTTCCACGAATCATATCGTTTTGAAAAAATAACAAATCCAATAAATAACCAAGATCAACTTGAAAATTTAAACGCAAATAGAATGTCAGAAGACGAAGAAAAAATTGAAGATTGTCAAAAAGTTTGTGAACACTTTGTAAAATTAGCAAAAAACACAGATCTCTTGTTATTGAAAGATGTTTTCTTTTTCAAAAAAGAAATCAAAAAAGAAGAAGAAGAAGAGGAAGAAAAACCTGTAGATTTAAATAAATTGGATGATTTTGAATTATTTTTTGAAATTGGAAAAAGAAAATTAAAACAATTAACAGAAACTTTGAGTGATGAAAACTTGAACACTTATTTTTTTCAAGCCAGTTGTGAACAAAGATGTGAATCAAAATATAATAAGAAAATGAGAGAATGTATAAAAAATGCGAAAACATTTCAAAAAGCCAATAACTGTTTCAAGAATACAGACCTTTAAATAAAAAATTATTTATGAAGTTCCAGTTCTTTTTGTACTTGATCTAATTCAATTTTAGCCAATTTCATTTCTTCTTCTGATAATGAATTAATCAATGATTGATCAAGTTCTTTAATACCCTCTATTGATATTTTATTGAATATTGGTAATCTATCTGTAATTTTATGATGTCTTAAAGTTAAAATAAACTCTTTAAAAGCTTCTTCATTATCTAACTTTGAGTATCCATAAATCATAGATAAAACTACAATTGTATCTGGTTGAATATCTTTTGCTAAAATTTGATCAAATAATTCTTGTGCTTTATCCATCATTTTATGATCAGAATATCCTTTTATCATTATACCATAAACTTGTAATGATAGTAATTTTAATGATTCCATGACTTCAAATACTCTTTCTGCTCCTAAAATATTATCATCCTTCCATAATGCCATTAATAAAGATGGATACATTTCATCAATTGAATGACCTGATTCTAGACATTCCGTGATTAAATTTTGAATAATTTTAAATTCTTTAGTTTCTGCTGTTGCTTGAATTAAAATTCCGTATATATTTGAAGAGATTGGTATTTTTGATTCTTTCATAAGTTCATATAAATTTAATGCTGTATCAATATTCTTTTGTGTTATTGATTCTGAAATTATTAAATAAAAAGTCATTGTATTTGGAGAAACATCATAATCTCCAAATGTTTCAAAAATTTTTAACATTTTTCCACCTTCACCTCGTGTGTAGTGTATATACATTAATGAATTTAATGTATTTACATCAGGTTTTATATCATTCTTTTTCATTTCTTCAAACAACTTTGTAGATTTTTCAATATCACTTGTAGCCATATATTCTTGTATTAATAAATTGTAAAAATGTATATTTTTGTTAAATCCATGTTGTTTTATTTCTTCAAAAGTATCAACAGCTTCTTTAATTTTTGAACTTTTCAATAATGCAAGGAATTTGAAAGTGTACTTCTCTTCTAATGTTTTATTTTTCATGAATTTGTTAAATTTCTTTTTTGTGTTTCTCGTTCGGTTGTCTAACGTTTTTAATTTTTTTGTAAGTGAAGGAAAAAGTTTTTTGAATGTTTTGGATGACATTGATTGGCGAAAAAAAAAAATTGAAGGGCTAAAATTTAACAATGTGTGAAATCATTTTTAAGACATAAATGTCATTGAATAAAAAATAAAAATTCAATCAAAATTAAAAGAATTAAATGATTGGTTTATTTTTTTAGTTGACCGTTTTTGAGATTGGTATCTGATTGGCCAATTTCTCATACTAGAACTTTATAACGTAAACTACATCAATGTTTAAACACAGAAAAATACTGTACTTGTTCGTATTAATATATTCATTTTTCGTTGTACTGTTTGTGGAGAGATTTCTAATCCGTGGTGAACCAAAAAAAACTCCGGAACCAATTGCGAAAGTTAAAATAATTCCATTTGCTGGAAAAAGTTATAAACAAGAAAAAGGAATACAGGAGAATAATATAAATGTTAATTTTGAAACAGATTTAGCCAAAAAAATAACAGTTTTGACACAGTTAACAAAAGAGAGATTACCAAGATTAGTAGCTTTATCAAAAAGGTGGCCACATAAAATTTCAGCTGCTCTTTATATTGGAGTTCGAAAGAAATTTGAAGATATTTCTGTCAAAAAAATTATGAAAAATGTTTACAACGTTTATCCAGAATTAAGTCAAGAAAGAATTAAGATTCATTTAGTTATGGGTGAAAAGAAATCAAAAATATTACCTTTGAATCTTTTAAGAAATGTTGCTTGGAAAAACTCAGATACAGAATATGTTTTAACTTTGGACGTAGATTTTGTTCCAAGTGAAAATTTTCAACAAGTTTTAAAAAATCATGAAGACCAAATTAAAGAAAGGATAAAAGGAAAATCAGTTTTTGTTTTACCAACATTTCATTATAAATGTAAAGATGAAAATGATATTTCAACATGTGTACAAGATGTTCCTTTATTTGATGATAAACCAAGTCAACAAGCAACAAATTATACTAAATGGAATACAGCAGATGACGTTTATGAAGTTCAATATAAATTTTTATATGAACCATATTTTATAGGTAAAAACATTAAACAAAGTTTAACATATTTTAGGTTCTACAAATATGACAAAATTTGATGAAAATTTTGATATTGGAAATGACAAACTTTCACAAGTATACATGTTGGCTGTTCAAAGATACAAATTTTTTGTTCTGCCTCATGTTTATTTAGGTCATATGCCACATACAAAAGAAGCTCAATGGTCATTAAGTTCAGATAAATTTAATTACAATCCTTTTTGGTCCGTAGTTAAATTTTTTGTAATGATTGTAAGAACATGGTATCAATCTGGAGAATCATTTAGAAAGGGTTCTATGGAATTTTTGGACAAACTATAAAATAAAACTATTTAAATTATATTAAAACTCAATATACTTTTGATTTGAAACAACTCAAGAAATCACTTTTTTCATTTATCTTTTTATGTTTTTTGTTTTTTTATGAAAGATTGAATTAAATTATTGATGTTTTGATAGTTAAAATATATAAAAAAAAAAAGAAAATTTAATCTTTTTTTTTCTTTTTTATATTCGTCAAATCAGAACGGGTCTTTGAATTGATTGGTTAACGATGTCCAGCAAGAACTTATTTTCTGGACTATCAAAGTCGTTTAGAAAGAAAACAGATTCTTCAAAAGACATAAAAGAAGATTCATTAAAAGAACCTACACCAAATTCTAGTCCTTTGATCACCAGAAAAGGCTCTTCTGTGTCATCAACTGGATCTGACACGATTGAAACAACTTCACCAGGGACACCTGAACAAAAATCACTTCAAAGATCAGAAAGTACAGTATCAAAAATATGGAGTAGATTCTCAATGAGAAATTCCATGTCAAATTTACCACAAGATGGAGAAGAACAAAAAACCGAAGAAACAGTCAAAAAAATGAGATTAAAATATGAAGCCATTTATGAACATCCAGAATTAGAAGAAATCTTTTATGAATTTTTAAAATCAGAGTTCAATCAAATCATTTTAGACTTTATTAGAGATCATGATAACATAAATGAATTTGTTTCAGATGAAGAACATTTTGAAATTGGAAAGAAAATATATGAAACATATATCGCTATAAAATCACCAAAAGAACTTAATTTAAGTGGAAAATTAAGAAAAAAAATAATGGACTCTTTAGAAAATTCAAATCAAATGAAATTTGAGAAATGGATTTTACCAAAAAAACCAAAAGGTAAAATTAATTTAAATTTAAACTTGATTTTTAAGAATTCTATGGTGAAGTTTATGATTTAATGAAAGCAGAATTAGGAACTGAAAATTTTCCACGTTTTATTGTATCACAATATTGGAAAGATATTGCATCAAATTATGAAGGAAATAATGATGTAATGATAGAATCAAAGATTTATAATTTTCAAGATGATGCACATAAAACCAGTCAAATTTTTAATTTTAATTCAAGAGTATTACTTTCAACAAGAAAAAGAAGACCTGAAGAAGATGGAAAATCAAATGAAGAAATTGCAAATAATTATTTAAAAAAAGGAATTGAATCATTTAAAAATAATGATTTTCAAAATGCTTATGATATGTTTACACTTGCTATACATGTTAATGAAAATTTAAAAGAAGCATATTTTAATAGAGGAGTATTAAATTATAATTTAAAGAATTTTGTTGAATCAATGAAAGATATGACTGTACTTTTAGAATTTGATGATAAATTAGCAAAAGGATATGCTGTTAGAGGGATGTGTTTAAAAAATTTAAATTATTTAGAAATAGCAATTATTGATTTAGAAAAAGCAAATATATTTGAACCTTTAGCTAAGAATTATATGATACTTGGAATTTGTTATGATAGTTTAGATAATTTTGAAAAAGCTATTAAAAATTATACAGAATATTTAAAATTAGAATCAGGTACACAAAATTCAATGTCAGTATTACATAATAGAGGTCAATTATATTTACAAACATATCAATTTAAGAGAGCATTAGATGATTTTAATGAATGTCTTAAACTTTGTTCAAATGAAGAATGGAAAAAAGAAATTAAATTATTAAGAGGAAAATGTAAAAGAAAATTAGGTTTAATAAAACCTGGTGAATTTGATATTGAAGAATTTGATTTTACAGATTCATATAATGAAATGATTACATTATATAAAAAAAAGAAATATCAAGATTCAATTGAAATTGCAAATAATCTTATAAAATATACAAAAGAACCAAATCATAAATATTATTATGTTAGAGGTTTAATTAATAAATCAATTTCAAATGATAAAAATGCAATTAAAGATTTTGAAGAAAGTTTAAAATTAAATCCAAATGATTTAAAATCATTAAAACATTTACCTGGTTTATATACAAATGTTAAACGTTTAAAAGATGTTAAATTATCTTATGATAAATTAATTAATCTTCAACCAACTGCAGAATATTATTTTCAAAGAGGTTTATATTTTTATGAAGAAGAAGAAGATGAAGATAAAGCATTATCTGATTATTTATCTTGTTTAAAATTAGATGATAAACATTATGATGCTAATTATCAAAGAGGTTTAATTTATTTAGCACAAGAAGAACATGAAAAAGCAATGAATGATTTTAATTTTTGTTTATCTCAGAAATCAGATGATTTAGAAGTTTTAATTGATAGAGCATTGTGTTACTATTATTTAGATGATGAAAATAAAGCAAAAGATGATCTTGGTAAAGTTTTAAAACAAGACCCAGAAAATGAAAGAGCTAATAATCTTTTAAGTCAAATTGAAGAATAAATAATTGTATTTCTCAAAAAAAATTGAACCCAAATCCTAAACCTTCTAGTTTATAATTCTTGACAATAATCTACCAAAATTGGTGAAATGTAAATTAATTTTTTTATTTAACATAAACTTTCACATCTTTTCCTTCGACGTATCTACATTGTTGAACTTCTTGCCACATTGCCAAAACAAAATTTGTATCATCTTTTAAATAATCTTTTCCTAATTCTTTTGCAACATATTTTGTAGCTTCAACAGCATGATAATGTGGAATTTTATGGAAGAAATGATGAGTTACATGAGTATCTGTAATGTGATGCAAAAGTTCATTGAAAATTCCAATATCTCTGTCAACTGTTTGTTGTGCACCTTTAACAAAATTCCATTCGGAATTTGAATAATATTTAATATCTTTTGAAGTATGTTGAAGGTATGTAATTGCTACCAACCATGCATTTGTCCATAAATATGGAATTAAATAATAAAGTGTGAATCCAATGAAACCAAATGTCATGTACACTTTAACTAAACAAGCCAACATTAAACAGAGAAATATATTTGAAACAATGATATAATTTCTGTGTCTTGGTTTAAATAAAGGTGAACTTGGTTCAAAATGATTAACTCTTAAATGTTCTAAAGATTTGTTTGAAGCAGCGTTAAAGAATAAATATGCAGGCCATCCTAAAGTTAAAACAAAAACAATATAAATAAAGTATCCAAGAGGTGATGATATTTCATCATAATATTGAAGAAATTTTGAATTTTTAACATCTTCTCTTTCATATGGTACCTTTTTAAAAATTTGACATTTTCTAAATTTTTCTTACCCATGGTTCATCTTTTTCTATATTAGATGTATAAGCGTGATGTGAAGCATGTGAATATTTCCAAGCAAAAAATGGAACTAAAACAAAAGAATGTGTGAAAAGTCCAACAATGTCATTGATCCAAGTTGACTCTGAAAAAGCTTCGTGACCACATTCATGTCCAATCATCCATACTGCAGTAAAAAATACACCTTGAACAAAACACCAAATTGTCCAAAGAACTGGTTGAAGCATTTTTGGTGCGTATTGAATAAAAGTTGACAAGTAATAAACTAAACAAATACATGTAATATCTCTAAAGAGATAACCAAATGAAGTTAAATTACTTCTTTTAAAACAATGTGGTGGAATAGCATCGATTAATTGTTGTTTAGTGACTACCATTATAACCAAAAAAATGTAGCCAGTTGACCAATCAAATAGGGTTCTATTTCAACATTTTTTTGGTTTGACTGAACAACATTGGTTCACAATTGAACTTATCTGCATTTGTCCCGACAAATTTCAAGTTTTCATTTTTTTTTTGATTACAGAGTTTTTATTGGTGGTTTTCAAGAAAAATGTCTGCTTACCAAAACTACCTGAAACACGAGTAAGTTTGGACTAGTATTCAACCTTTAGCTTTGATTCTGATGAAAAGTGGAAACAATATTTATCCAATTTATTTATTCCATGTGACTTGCCAGAAAATAAACAAAATGAAATCATCAAAAAGTATCAATACAAATTCTATTCTGCAAACATTGAAGAGTTACCAGAACCTATACCACCATGTCCATTAAGTCTGATAACTATTGAAGCAAGAGAAACACAAACAGCAACTTTAATTTTTCTGCATGGACTTGGAGTTTTTTTTTTTGTTTTTAATTTATAAAGGACAATGGAAAAGGATGGTCGTCTCATTTTAAAACATACTTGCATAAACAGTACCCATTTTTAAAAATGATTTTTCCAAATGCGTAATTTTTTTTTTTGTAAATTTTTTTCAAGAGATTCTCAACCAGTTTCCATCAATGGGGGGATGAAGTATGAAAAATATTGATTTCTTATTCTGTATTTAAGGATGCCTTCATGGTATGACATTAAAGGATTATCAATCAACGACGAAGAAGATGAAACTGGAATTAGAAAATCAGCAAGTATTGTTCATAATTTAATAGCTGAAGAAGTAAGAGCTGGAATTTCATCAGATAGAATTATTATTGGTGGATTTTCTCAAGGTGGTGCAATTGCGTTTTTTTCAGGACTCACTTGTAAACACAAACTTTGTGGGATTCTCACTTTATCAACTTATATTCCTTTGAAAGAAAAAATCATCAAAGAATTATCAGATTCAAATAAAGAAACAAAAATTCTACAATGTCATGGAAAAGTAGATCCTGTTGTTCAATTCACATGGGGGTATTTAAGTTATCAAATGATTAGTCAAATTAGAGGAGAAGAAAATATTGAATTTATCACTTATGATGGATTAGGTCATTCATCTTCACAACAAGAATTAATTGATATTGAAAAATGGATTGGAAAAAGATTCAAATGAGATATTTAATAAAATTGTTTACTTGTTGTTCAAATTATTTATTTCTCACATTCTTATCACAGTTCCTGATTTAAAATAGAATTTTTTTTCTTCAACTTTCATTGGTTATTTGATGATTTGGAAGGATGAAAACAATTAGGAGAATAAATACCAAACTGGTGTATCTTTCAAAAAATTCAATCTCAACCAATATAATTCAACAAAAGAAACAACTAAAAACTATTTTCAATACCATTTATCCCAAAAATTCTTCACAAAACGAATTTGAAGAATTTTTTGAAGAATTAAAAAAAACAAGAAAAAAGGTTGATAATAATCCACATTTGATTCAAAATAAAAATGGTTGGTGGAAGAATAGTATTTGTTATTGTTTATATGTTGATTTATTCGCTGAAAACTTTATAGGACTGAGAAAGAAGTTAGATTATCTTCAAGAACTTGGAATAACTTTAATTTGGATGTTACCAATAATGGATTCACCTTTAAGAGATTTTGGATTTGATGTAAAAAATTATTCAAAAATAAGACCAGATTTAATTGGGATATCTGAAAATAATGAAAATTTTCAAATTGAACAATGGAGAATATTTAAAGATTTTGTTAGTTATGCTCATTCTAAAGGAATTAAAATACTTGTAGATACACCTTTTAATCATACTTCAAATGAACATCATTGGTTTTTAGAATCAAAAAAATCGAAAGATAATAAATTTAGAGATTATTATATTTGGTCAAATTCAAATGAATTATATAAAGAATGTTCAATTATATTTGAAGGTATTTGTAAATCAAATTGGAAAAAAGAAGGAGATCAATTTTATTTTCATCGATTTTTTGAACAACAACCTGATTTAAATTATTCAAATCCAAAAGTATTATTGGAAATATCAAAAATAATATCAAATTGGTGTGAAAAAGGTATTGATGGTTTTAGATTGGATGCAATTCCATTTTTATGGAAAGAAGATGGAACTGATTGTTTTGGATTACCAAATACTCATCAAATTATTAAATTTTTTAGAACAGTCGTAGATATTGTCAGACCAGGTACAATGTTATTGGCAGAAAGTTGTATTGAACCAAAGAAATTATTGAAATTCTTTGGTGAAGATGATCAAGTTCATGCAGGTAATAAAAATATTATTAAACTTAATTCAGCATATCATTTTCCTTTGATACCTCAGATTTATTTATCTTTAAAAAGACAAAATTTTGAACCAATTTCAAAAATATTAGATCATCATATAACTCCAAATTTATCTGATCATAATCAATGGTTTATTTTTTTGAGATGTCATGATGAATTTACTTTTGAATTAAATCCAAAAGTAGAAAAAGAAGAGATATATAATTTTTATTGTCAATCTGAAAATTGGGGGTTTAGAAATAGAAATGGTGTTTCTGCAAGATTATCAAATCTATTGAATCATGATCCAAAAAAGATTTCTTTGGCCAATTCAATTTTATTGTCAATCATTGGTACGCCAATAATTTATTATGGTGATGAATTTATGAAAGAAAATGATGAAGAATTTTATAATGAAATGATTCAGATATCAGGTATTGAAGACTCAAGATATTTATGTCGTGGAAGAATTGATTGGAATAAAGTTGATCAAAAACTATTGGATAATAATTCGAAAGAGTATTTTGTTTTCAATGATTTGAAAAAGAAAATAAAGTTGAGATCAATGTACTCTTGTCTTCATAATGGGACAACGGAAATATTAGAATACAAGAACAGAAAAAATGAAATTGAACACAGATTATTAAGTTATAAACGAAAGAATCATGAAAATCAAATCATATTTTTTCACAATTTGTCTTCAGAAACTTTAGAGATTAAAATTGATTTACAGTCTCAATGTTTACTTGGTAATACAATTCATCACAAAGATGGAGTATTGTTTATGAAACCATATTCTCATCATTGGTTGATTCCAAATAATTCAGTGCCTACCGAGAATTAAAAGAAGAATCAAATCAAAAAGAAATAAAGGATTTCAACACTCTGCTTGTTTTTGATTGGTTCTTTAAAACAAAAATCAGAATGAAAAACAAGTTGAAAAAGAAAGTTAAACAAGAAATCTTGAACACCAAAGAATACATCATTGCAGCTATTTTAAAAAATAAACATGAACTGGTGTTTTATGAAGCACATCCATTCAAATTAGTTTTGAAAACTGGACAGTCTGTCTCTTGTTTCGCTAACTTACCAAATGGAAATTTTATCACAGGCTCACATTGGTCTCGCAATTTTAAATTTGGCCTTTTGACTATTTGGAATTTTGAAACGTTAAAAATTGAAAAAGAAATTACTCTTTCAAAAGTACAGACTATACATCAAATTATGGTCATAAATGAAGATAAAATTATTGTTGCAGGAGAATTAAGTCGAAATGAGTATGTTTTATTTTATATTTCTTTAGAAGACAGTGTAATTATTAAGTCTATTCAAACGTTGGATGTTTATCCTTGTCCTATAATTTTAATCGATTCAAATACTTTTTCAACACCTTCAGGCTCTTTTAATGAAATTTCGTATTGGAACTTAGAAGATTCAAGACCTGAAATTAAAGTTGTTTCCACTGAATCAGAAATTGAAAGTTACTGTTTGCTACACGGTGGAGATGAAATTGTAACATCTGGACAATATTATACTGTTTTTATTTGGAATAGATACACAAGCAGTATCAATTATTCATTCAAAACAATTGAGTTTGTGAATCAAATCAAGACATTTCAAAAGAATTTTTTACTCACCCATGAAACAAATGCTTGGAGAATTTACAATCCAAAAAATGGAAAAAAAATGAAAGAATTCCCTCATAATAACAATGGTAGTTGTTTTGATAAACCTCATGGAGATAGTACATTATTCATCACTGACTCAAATCAATTAAAAATCTATGATTTTCTTGTGGACAAAGTAACTCATAAATATTCAATCAGCAAAGATGATTCATTTTTGAGCATTTTGGTTTTAAGGAATGCTAATTATACAATTTTTAAAAGAAAACTGCACATAAAAGAAAATATATTAGAATCTGAAGATTTATTTGACACAAATTTTAAATTTGAATAGAATTAACTTTTTGATACAGTTGATTGTAATTGGATATTCAGATCTATTTTTAGCTTTATGACTGAGATGGATTTAGGAGGAGCAAGAAACAAAGCTACTTTTACACAATCACTTTCAGCAGGTGAAATACCAGATGATACATCCATTAGTTATGAAGGTACTTTCTCAGAATATTATTTCAACGATAACACACCAAAACTAAAAGAAGTTTGTTATGCCAATATTTCAGCTGCCAAAATCAAAGACCCTTTCACTGGAAAAGATGAAAAATATATTTCTGCTTCCTTTCATTCAATATTTGATGGTATGAACCACAGAGAACCTTTAAACTTGTTAATTATTTTGGATATCTCTGGAAGTATGTCTGGTCAGTTTTATAACGTAAATACAAGTGAATTTTCAAAGGAAACAAAAATGAAAATAGCCAATGAAGTGTTAATTGAAATTGTCAAAAATTTAAAAAATGAAGAAAATTTAGGAATCCTTTTGTTTGATGATAAAACTCAAGTTCTTCAATCAATTAAAAATGTTGGTAAATTAAAAAAAGAAGAATTATGTGAAAAAATTATTCAAATTGAACCAAGAGGTGGAACAAAGATGGAAAAGGGAATGAAAACAGGAATTTCAATGATGAATGACTTTTTAGAAATTGGGAATGGGAAAAATCAAAATAATAGAATTATATTTTTAACAGATGCAATGCCAAATGATGGAGGTGAAATTTCTTTAAAATCTTTATCAGAAGAAGCAGCAAAAAATAAGATTTATACAACTTATATTGGTGTCGGATTAGATTTCAATACAAAATTAGTTGAAGAATTAACAAAAGTAGTTGGATCAAATTATTTTTCAGTTCATTCAAAAAAAGATTTTCAAAGAATTTTAAATGAAGAATTCAATTATATTGTCACAAATATAGCATTGGACAGTTTCTTATTAGTTGAATCAGAAGAATATGAAATTGAAGAAGTGTTTGGTACCCCATTTAAAGATCAAACAACAATTAATAGTATTAAAGTTGGATCACAAACTGCATCGGATGTAAATGATTTAGGAACAAAAGGAGGAATGATTTTGATAAAGTTATCAGAAAGGAAATTAAAATCAAAAGAAAATCCATCTCAAAAAGTTAATGTTACTTTATTTTACGATGATATTAATGACAAAACGATTAAAACTTCATATTTGATTGATTTTGAAAAGAAGGCAAAATCATCAGAGATTTTTTTTGAAAATAGTGGAATCCAAAAATTAATTCTTTTAACAAAATATGTTGAATTTTCAAAAAGAATTTTAAAATTAAAAAACTTATCAAAATATAAAGATGATGAACATGGAAAAGAAATTACTAGTTTTTTAAATTATTTTCAAACTCAAATGAAAGAGATTGGTGATTTAAATTTGGAAAAAGAAGTGGAATCTTTAAATCAATTGAAATATAATTTAAAATAACAATACATATTTCTTTTAAAAATCCCCATTTTTTAATACTTTCTATTATTTTGGATTTGCATCATTATAACAGAAAAAGTGGGTTAATTTCGGCAAGTAATTTACTGAAGAAGAATATCATTTATTCATTGCCAGATTTGTCCTGAATGTTTGATTCTGTTGGACGGACATCAAATATCAATAATGTTTCCTTCTTCATCCATTCAAATATAAAATATTGCTTTAAAATACAAAGAATTAAAGAATAAATAATTCAGTCAATTAAATATCCAACATATCAAAAATTAGAGTTTTTGAGTTTGTCTTGATAATTTCAGAAAGGCCAAATAAGGGTAAGAAAACTATCCAATCAGCAATGTTTCACCTCATCAAATCTCCAAGGTACGAAAAAGTCCGACTAACCACAAAAGAAATAAAAACTCTTCCCTAGATGTTAGTGAAAAGGCTCTAGAGAAAATACCACAAGTAAGAAAAAACGCGCCATTTTTTTTATTTTTAAAGTACGTTTTTTCTCAAACAGAATTGAGATTACTCAGCTTGTCACAAAATAAAATCATAAAAATAGATATAGATATAACAAAACTGAAGCATTTGGAGGTTCTTTTGTTGGACCACAACAAAATTTCAGAAATTCCACGAGAACTTATTAAACTGTCCACAATACATACATTAGCTTTGAATAATAATCTCATATCTTATGTTCCTGAAGAAATTAAACACTTGCATCACTTGGAGAATTTATTTTTAGAAAACAACATTATCACCGAGTTTCCTGATGTTTGTTTTCCGAAAATCCAAGTTTTGAAATTAAATAACAACAAAATAGAAAGAGTACCAACTGAATTTACCAAACAAATGAAACTAAAAGAGCTAAAATTAAAGGGAAATAATATCAAAGATTTTCCAAAAGAAATCCTGTACTTACCAAAATTACAACCAGACATAAAGATGGAACTCGAAGAAATTCATAATGAATCATTAAAATTCATCAATGATAAAGTTATTGAAGACAGTTTGAACTTGACAAATCAGAATTTGACAAAAATTCCAGAACAAGTTGGAAAATTGATAAATTTAAAAACGTTGATATTTTCATGGAATAGAATTGATGAAATATCATCAAATTTATGGAAAGTTACCTCTTTAACAAGTTTAAATTTATCAAATAATTCATTGACTTCATTAAGTTGGGAAATTGTTCTGTTAAAAGATTTGGTGGATTTAGATCTCTCAAAAAATAAATTGAAGTCATTACCGCGTGAATTAATATACTTGAAAAAATTGACAAATCTCAATGTTTTTGGTAATCCACTCACTGAAAGTTTTCCAGATTTTTCAAAAAGCAATTTATGTAATCTAAAAGAGTTTTTTTATATTTTTTTTTGAAGCTGATGAATCAAAAGAAGAAGTACTAGAAATTAAATGTCAAATCCAAAGAAATAAGATTGTAGATCATTTATTTGAAACCGAAAAACATTATTATTCATACATGTCAATATTATCCAACCATTTCATATCTCCTTTGAAAATGAAAAAGAAGCAACCTCTATCAGCAGAATTACATAAACAATATTTCAATGATGTACAAGTTGTTTTAGGGATAACAAAAGAATTCTTAATTTCATTAGAAGATGGTATTAAAGACAAAGAAACATTTGATTTAGGAGTGATGTTTCTTTCATTTGGATCATCTTTCAAATTAATTTCAAAGTATATTAATGAAGCACCATTAAACATTAATTCAATGAAAGAAACAATGAAATCAAACCAAAAATTCAAGACTTATATTGAAAAAACTACAATTGAGTATAATAATTCTCATCGGAATAATCAAATTAATTTTTTTGATTTGTACAATTTACCAGTTTCACGTATTCAAAATTATCATCAAATTATCAAAACTTATGAAAGTGAAACTCCAAAATCTCATAAGAATTATGATTCTGTTCAACTTGCTTTGAATTTATTTGAAGAATTAACAGAATATTGTAAAATAAAATCAATTGAAGCAGAAAATTTAACAAAAATGAGAAAAGTTGCAAAAGAACTGAATGATATGGTAATTTAAATCTTTATTTTTAATATTACCTTGAAGACAATTCTCATTGCATCAAGAACTCTATTGGAAGAATATTCAAGTGTGAGTGTGATTGAAGATGATGAAGATCCACTTTTCAGGCAACTCAGACCAGTTAAAATTTATTCATTCAATGATTTAATAGTAATCATTGAAAAAGGAAAGAAAGGGATGAAATTTCCAACACAATTAATTTATCTTGAAAAAGTGAAAGACAGTAAGAGAAAATATCCGATTGATCAATAGAAAATATAAAATTAGAAACTGGAACATATTTGAAAACATTGGTATTTCAAAGCCAACATGATGCTCAAAGATTCTATTCTTTATGGTATACTTCTGCAGAGAAATTCTGGTTAAATGCATTGCGTCAAAATGAATCAAATGCAAAGGGTAATATTTCCATGTTTTCACCAAGAAAATCGTTCATTTTACTATCCCCAAGAAAAAGTGTTAGTCTTCCAGGTGGATTAGATGCATTGAAAGAAGAATTGGAAAAATTTGATCAAGAAGAAGCAAAAAAACAACGTTCCAAATCAACCACTGTCAGTCCAAATGGAATAGAATCTGAAGAAGATAATCCTTCAGTTAATGGATTTTACAGAAGCCAATCTGTGAAAGGATTTACAAGTAATCGGATTTTAACGAATAAGAAAATACCCAGAATCGTTTCTGGAAAATTAAAAAAAGCAAATTCAGATCCTCAAGAATCAAATCAATTTTCAGGAATAGAAACAACAGATTCTACATATTCTCATGATACTCCTTCAGTATCTCCAAATGGTGAGTCAAATTTTTCATCTCCAAGATCTTCAAACCCCCAAACAGATCGGAAATCAGATTCACCACCATTTTCTGAAGAATCAAGAAATTCAAATGCAGAAGAATCCAAATTCAAAAATTCCACTGAAGAAACAGAGAGTTTGTTATCAATGTCACCAGATGAAGAAGGTGCATATCGTCACATATTATCTCCAATTGACAATGAAAAATCATCTCCTGTTCCAAAACTCAAATTAAAAATTGTTGATTTAGATAAGAGTGATGTCATTGAAAATGTCTCAAGTCCATTAGGTTCAGCGAGAGAGGATCATGTATCTCCACTTGTTTCACCAGTTTTTTCATCACCAAGAATATCAATTCAAAAATTAACGTCACAATATAAATTTGATTACTTAACAGTACAAGATGTTGATACAACTTTAGTTAATTTACAGAACAAGCTTGTGGTGTTGGTGGGAGAAGGTAATTTTGATGAATCAAAAAAAATAATTGATTTGATGAAAGGGATCACAGAAAAATTCTCAAAGGGTGATAAAAAAAATTTGGACAATATGATGAAAAAGGCAAAAAAATTTTGATCAGATTTTTGGTAGTGCAACAACATCAGAATTTTTGTTAAAGTTAGAATTTTCTTGTTTTATAAACTTTTTAGGTTTCCTTATAACAATAGTCTTATCAGAAATCAAGTTTTATTCAATTTATTCAAAGTATCTACTTCTTTTATAATCCTCTGAACTAATGATAATCAACTCAATCCCAGGATTGAGTTTCTGTTCAATTGTGAATTGTATTTCGAGACATTAGAATCTTCCACTATTTTGACCTATCAATTACATCATCCTCCACACTTCTTCCTCAGAATCCAACCAAGTAATGACTTTGGTTGAATCTCAGCACTCGATGGGCATCCTGCATCCATCAACGGTGTTCAATAGTTTCATTTGAAATCAAACTGAATGTTATCTTCGATCAGTCTGGTTGATTTAAACATGGATGCAACTTCAGCAAAATCAGTTTCTTTAAAACTTCTCTTATGTCCAAAAATTTCGTTTAATTCTTTTTCATCATTTTCCATCTCTTGTTTGTCGATTTTTCTGATCAGACAAAAACAATTACTGAAATTAATTGCATATCCTATTCAGATCACTTGTCCCTATCTGACCCAATCAAAAAGTATCAAAAAAAAAAAGGAGAACTTTTATTATTTTTTTTCAATCAATTTAATATCTTGATTATGACATATTATATTACAAAATAGTTTGTCACAAACAGGATTGGTAATGAAATTGTTGAACATTTGAAACAAGCAAAATAAATTTTCTTATGGCAAACCACACAATGACGATGTTTTTCAATCTTTTTTAATGCATGATAATATATCTCCTTTTCTTGATTGTTGTTTTCCAATTTTATTTAAGGTTTGTACGTGAGTCTTGGTTTTGAAGTAACAGAATTATATTTGCCAAATATTCTTGCAATGTTAAATTGGGTTTTGTTTTTGGGTTTGGGTTTGGGTTTGGGTTTGGGTTTGGGTTTGGGTTTGGGTTTGGGTTTGGGTTTGGGTTTGGGTTTGGGTTTGGGTTTGGGTTTGGGTTTGGGT